>SDWI01001327.1:5950-55276 GCA_009193005.1 Lamellibrachia luymesi
TGCACTTGTGGCTCATGGGGACACTGGTGGTGTACCTCTATGTGCACTTGTGGCTCATGGGGACACTGGTGGTGTACCTCTATGTGCACTTGTGGCTCATGGGGACACTGGTGGTGTACCTCTATGTGCACTTGTGGCTCATGGGGACACTGGTGGTGCACCTCTATGTGCACTTGTGGCTCATGGGGACACTGGTGGTGTACCTCTATGCACTGAGCATGTACGCGCGCCGTGCAGTGCATTGCATCACGTAATGTGGGTGTGGAACGGTGCAGACAGTTCACTGTTTCTTTCACCGCCAGAAGTGCAATAAAACACTCGTACCTCGTGATATAAAACATTTAGATTGATGGGCATGCTCGCAGTGCACTGACGTCGGATGTTGTTTTTGCAGGAGTACGAACCAATCTACAGAGCCCGGTTGACACTGCAGAATGGCCAGTCATCGCAGGAGAAAGGTGGGTTACAACATTTTGCACCATGAATTGATCTTTGTATTTTGTATATTTGCCATATTTTTCATAAAATTTTTGTGGAAGAAACATTATTTAAAGCACTGTGAATTGAATACCTTCTTATCTTCTCCATTTCATATTAGTTATGTATGTGACATATGTTAAATTAATTTGATATTATGTTTTCTTTTGATGACTTGCTACTGGTCTCCATTGTTTTTAATTTATAAGCCACTTCGCACTAGGGATTAAATACTTTGCACTAGCGGCTAAACACTCATAAGTAGTATACTTCTGTTTGACCCTTTTCCAACAACACATTGTCACACTTGCTGGAAATACTGCATATAATGTATTGTTGTTGTTGGAAACAAAGCAATATATTATTAATTTGTTATCCCATACATTTGTTATCCTATACATTTGTTATCCCATACATTACACAACCAGCATCATTTGTAATTATATATCACTAGCTGCTCTCCTGTAATGTAATTATGTTCAAATCCACTAAACAGAATGTGCTCCAGACCTAGAAACACTGGACTGAATGTGCTCCAGACCTAGAAACACTGGACTGAATGTGCTCCAGACCTAGAAACACTGGACTGAATGTGCTCTAGACCTAGAAACACTGGACTGAATGAGCTCCAGGTCTAGGGGCACTGAACTGAATGTACTCTAGACCTAGAAACACTGGACTGAATGTACTCCAGACATAGAAACACTGAACTGAATGTGCTCTAGACCTAGAAACACTGGACTGAATGAGCTCCAGGTCTAGGGGCACTGAACTGAATGTACTCCAGACATAGAAACACTGGACTGAATGTGCTCTAGACCTAGAAACACTGGACTGAATGTGCTCTAGACCTAGAAACACTGAACTGAATGTGCTCTAGACCTAGAAACACTGGACTGGATGTTCTCCAGACCTAGAAAAACTGGGCTGAATGTGCTCCAGGTCTAGGGGCACTGAACTGAATGTGCTCCAGACCTAGACTCACTGGACTGACTGTGCCCAGGACTAGATATAGTAACCATGTGTACTTTCTCGTCAGGAATCTACAAAAGAAAGTTCTGCGATGACGAGGGTGAAGGAATTGACTCAATTGGTTGCTCATGACAACGCCTGAAGAGATGGCTGTCAGAATCGGTGCTGCCACCATCTGACCATCCCAATAAGCACCTTCAAACTTTGTTTTCTTAAGTTTTGATTTATATTGATCTGAAGTGTCATACAAGATAATACAGCAACTGTGCTGCTGTGCTTTACTTTAGCTGATGTTTTGCCCCTGTGCAGTTGTTATTTTAACAGTCTGCATCACAACATTTGTGTCATGTGAGCAATATCCATGACAGCATTTATGTGATCTGAACAATGTCCACAACTTTTAAAGGAAGTCTGGATACCTTTCAAAGCCATGATATTTGCTTGACGAAGCTTTTGAGACTCTTGGTCCCTTTGTCAGCCTCAGTCTGAACTGCCCTCCAGTGTCATGTGACCATGTTGGTGGTTGTCACATGACACGCTTTTTTCATTTTTGAATGTAGACAGAAATGTACGTGTTATCTGAACGACGTTCACAACAGAGTTCATGTTAACTAAGGAACATTATAACTATTATGTGAACATTGTTTGTGGCAGCATTCTTGTTGTTTCGTAACTGTTATGTTATCTGATCAGTGATTGTTACAGTTCATGCTACTGTTGTCTGTTCTCGTGTGCAAGTCTCGTGGATAGGAAGGACTGTTTGTTGGAAGAGAAAGTGGTCATGGGATTATGTTGGGCAGCTGTTGAATGGGAAGTATTTTGTGCATAGTTAGCCTTGATCAACTGTGTAAATAACCTTTTTAATGTAAATATTTATGTGATCCAACGGATATTCTTCTTTCTGCGTATTTTTATCGCGTCGGGGCACAGAAAAAGAAATGCCACGGTAGGACTGCCCGAGAATTCTTAATCTATGCAAACAGCCGTCTTCATGTTGCAATGTTATAAAAGTTTACTGTTTTGCCAGGCCAACAGAGTACATCTATACCAAGTAATAACACAATTAATAAATAAAACTGAATTTTGACATAAACAATTCATATCTTATAATTATATATGTACTGGTAAAATTAAGAGACAAATCAAACTACACTAAGAAGAACAGTTAATACGTTAAAGAAAGACTTACCCTATTGACCTGGCATACATTGTGTAATAATGTAAGGTTAATGTTGTTCTTTTTTGTGCTTTTTTGATATCATATGAGAAATGATGGCTAGTGTTCCAATTCTGTGATTGGTTCGACAAGGTAGATCAAAGCAGTGTTGTATAACATTTGTATGTAACAGACAAGTGACCGGCCATGTTGTCTTGCACCAAACTGTAATTGTGATGAAAATAAATTTTGAAAAAATAAATAAAAAATTGTTTTTACAGGCGAATTTTTCATTTTGGGTATGATGCAATTACACAGTTGAACTAATTGATCAGGAAATGGTCAACTATTTTGGCTCATTACCATCAGACTGTACACTTGACTATAAAATAATAATTACCCCGTAGTTATAAGATGTCACTCAACAATGCATAATTACACTCATTACCTCAAAAAGTTAAGCACAGACCAATGGAAACAGTTGGTTGTTTTTCTAATAAAAAATAATAATATATAAAATACTTCTATTCCACTAAAATCCTCGGGAGACCCAAGCTTGGCAGCGCACCCAAACAATAGTTATTAAGCAGTTCACAATTGATAAACCGTTCCAGTTGTAAACAGTTGGATTGGTACACTGGGGAGCTATGGAGGATAAGCAAGTTTAAACAGGTGGGTTTTCAGTGAAATGTTGCTATATTTCCTACAGACCTGAGACACACCGAGTAACAAAACTTCGATAAACAGAGTCGGTGCAGCAACTGAAAAAGATCTAGTTCTGACATTTATCTTAACACTGGGAACAAAACGTAGATTAGAATTAGATGATCGAAGCTGTCTGTGCTGTCTTGCAGGAGTGAGCAGTGAATGTAAATATGCTGGTTGCTTGGATGAAAGTGCTTGATAGGTAATTGTACAGATCTTAAAACTAACTAACATACAGGGAGCCAATGTAATGATTTAAGAAGTGGTACTGAGTGAGAGAAACGAGGAGACCGGGTAACTACCCTTGCCAAACAATTTTGTACGCGTTAAAGTTTCAAGATATCCTTGAGAGCAATATTATGATAAAGGGAATTGCAATAATCAAGTCTACTGGTAACAAGAGCACTTGCAACAGTTTTGGCTACAGCAAATACCGGCGAATATGACGAAGGTCACGAATATGATAAAAGCAGCAATGACAAGTTTGTGAAATATGTTGTCTAAAATTTTAATTCATTATCAAAGGTGACTCCTAAATTCCGTGCTGAGACAGCCGGTGTGAAATTCTGGCTCAGTATAGGTGTTGTGAAAAACGATCAAGTTTAACATGCTGCTTTTGTGTACCAATAATAAGAAATGGTAACCATGGAGACACTGGAGGCTCTTACTGATACATAAGTAGTTTCAGTGGGGGTGTTCACACAAAACAACAGCTGGGAAGAACGACCTCTCAGGCTCTGCCAATATATTCTCTCATTCTGTCTCAAATTGCCAGGCGTGTCGGCACGGGGTAAATTGGTAGAGCAATGCATCTTTTGAATGACTGAATTTTTTAAGTTAGAATTCCGTGCTTTTCCATGCCATTTAGCAAAATTCAAACTTGATTTTTAACAAGTGAAATGACGCTATTCAACTATAGTGCGTGCAGCATAGTATGGATGTAGAGTGCAGAGCATGGCTTGCTTCTGTACTCGACACACCGAGTAACAAAACTTCGATAAACATCTCTACAATTCAACTATTCTCTTTTAATTTCACTTATTGTTCAGTTGTAACACATTCAATCTTGGAACATATTCATCTTGTACTGAATGCTGTCTGCGACACATTTGTATTGTCAGTTAAACCATTTCTTAAAACAAAATGTGGACTAGAAAATGAAATGCCTTGCTGTTCGTTGTTTGAAACCAACAACATTCTAGTGTGAATCTATTCCAGGTCTGCGGCAAAATGGAGTCAATTTGTTTGTATCAAGAACACAAAATTAATTACATGAAGACCGACGGCCCACATTCTCAAGACATAACTTTGTAACTCAAGTTTTCTATAAATATGGTGATAAAACTGTCCCAGGGGATATTTGGGTAAATGTTATCCGAAGTGTTAAATCAATACTGAATAAGCCTGCTGAAGTATTGCATAATCCACGTGCAATCTTGGCCAATACTGAATAAGCCTGCTGAAGTATTGCATAATCCACGTGCAATCTTGGCCAATACAAGCAGGCTTGTTTTCGTACTGGATTTCCCGTGCGTCACCCCTCCCCCCGGGTGCAGAATTGTCACCATATTTACAAACTTGTAAATCTTTCCAGAATATGGGCACCGGTATTTATGACAGCAGCCGGCCTGCACAGCCACCATACACAGCCGGCCTACACTGCCGCCATACACAGCCGGCCTGCACAGCCGCCATACACAGCTGCCATACACAGCCGGCCTGCACAGCCGCCATACACAGCTGCCATACACAGCCGGCCTGCACAGCCGCCATACACAGCTGCCATACACAGCCGGCCTACACTGCCGCCATACACAGCCGGCCTGCACAGCCGCCATACACAGCCGGCCTACACAGCCGCCATACACAGCCGGCCTACACAGCCACCATACACAGCCGCCATACACCTAAACATGTCATTTGGCATCCATTGGGTGAACAAGAAAACAAACAGGACATCAAATAAAGAAAACACTTGCAAGCATTGGCTGCTTTCTTTAAGGTCTCTAGGCCTTGAAATGAAATGTAACGTGCAAAAGAACCCATATTGTCTGAGAAACAACACCACTAGTAGCATATAAACATACACCATTTATATGGTGACTTCCAACAGATTTATTGATCAGCATTGACAATCACTCTCATCACCCCTAGTGTAATCCTTACAAAACACCCTTGAGCATTGCGCAGCAGCAGTCTAAATAACCTAACAAAATTGCATAATATTCTGCAGAAGCAGACAGCCACTTATGTTCAGTGGTACAAGTTTCCACTTGGAAGACCATCATAAATTAAAACGACAATAGCTAAAATACTGCTTATAGCATTGCTGTAATATCGACTGCAGTGTTCAAAATAAATAAAACAATATCCAACAGTTTACTATCTGCTAGTATCTGACATAAATTAATAAATATAATTCGCTGATATAATCTCTTCATCAAGAATGCCGTCAAGGTGTGCGATGTAACGTCGATGTCACTGGGGTGCAACGTACAGAGATCAATATTGAAATGGTACTTCATATCAACATTCCAGGCAGTGCAACATACTATTAGGTCTGTTTTTAATCGTAAAATCATGTTATACAGTACAATCTATATACCAACATCTCGACCGCCGAGATGTGTTTTAATGAGCCGTATTTAAAAAATATACTTCGACCGCATCTGTTTAATTTGAATGATTTAGGGGTGACTATCACGCAGATGGGAATGTAATTTGATGGGTGTTAACTATACACCCATCATGTGATCCTGTGAACACCTGACCCCGATTAACTTGGTCCACAGCTATTGGAAATTGTCGACACCTGTTCGTGAATATACCAAATGGCAAGGTTGTATGCATAAACAGATGACAGTCAAATTATATTTTAAAAATTGTTTGTTAGAACAAATTTGGGTGGTCAAGATGTTAAAATATAATATCTATGCAACACGATTTTATGATAAAAATTATTTATGATACTCCACACGTATAGTCCTGTACAGAAGACATTAGTCGGCTTCACATCAAAACACTACTGAGTAATTTAACCCTTGCATTCAGATGACTACATCCGAAATAACAACACTTGCTGAATGATTGTCAATGCAAGTATTCGCCAAGCTACCACCTTGGCATGTTTGTTTCAAACTTAACTTCACTCACAAAACAGGTCAGATCAGATATATATTCATTCTTTGGTAACATTCTTTCCTAACAAACATCTAAAACATGTACAAAATATTGCATTACCGCTTCATATGTACATAATGCGTGCACCGTGAAATATTGCGTCTTTTAGTAGCACTTCACACCAACATTTCCGACTCATCTGCCTGCTGACTATAAATTTACAAAATATTACCTCTTGGTCATTTGTGTTACAAATTAAATGCGACATTTGTGAAACTGACACACATTTTCACACATGAAAAATAAAAACACCCTCTGCAGACACTGACAATTGATACATGTGAAACTGACAAACGGCGGGTTCTTTGCGGAATTGACAAACATCATGTTTATGTAACTGTAAATCCAATCACTCTACCACCACAATAGTGCACCATATAAGCATAAAAATAAATTATTTGTGTTGCTGAAAAATAGGTCAATTGCCAAGATGTCTATGAAAGAGATTGGGATGCTGACAGGAGGGTCTCTCAGCTTGTGCTGTGGCGCCCCGTCTCGAACAGACCCTTCTTGAAGAATGGATGAAAGTTGCAGAGGACCTGCTTGGAGTAGACTTTGTTGTGACTTGGATGCAGGGGACAGGCTGTGTTCCACACCAACACGTTGAGCATGTTCTGCAGGTAATCCTGAAATGCAGTATGGTATACTTGTAAGGCAATAAATGTAGAGGTAAGGTCTTACATAGCACTGACTCTGGGGGCCATTCGAAGTGCTTCACACTACACCCCGTAGTAGAATACCAACTCGACTTCTCTGGGTAGAGTCAGCTATGCCACAATCACTGCGCGAAGACAACTTGTTTATTTTTATATCAACCGTTGTCTACAGCCAGGTACTCATACATCTGAGTGAACTGAAGCAACGTCGAGTGAATGAAATTGCCCAAGCTACGAAATGGAAGAAAGAAGATTCGAACCCTCGTCCTCTCGAATGGGAGTACAACATTGTAACCACGATTCCACTGTGCCCAACAAAACACTGTATTTAAGACCACAGGAATGTTTGTGCCGTACAATGATAGTCTTATATGTTGCATCACTTTATTATCTCCAAGATAGACAGTGAATTATGCTTTGCCTGAGGTTAAAACTTGTTCTCATTTTATAATAGTAACTCAGCACACACCAACAAAATAATAGTAAAACAAATTTATTTCAGTCATGTCCATTTATATGTCACGCATTAGAAGTATATTAGTTATTCCAATTAACCCTAACAGATTATTTACAATCACAATCGTTTTACCTGGCATACAATTAACACTAAACATTACAATGTGAATGAGCAGGGAAAACTCTGGACAGTAATGAAACAAAAACAAGCACACAATTATCTCTTAATGACAATAAATACAAAAGAAACAAACACCCACCTCGAGTAGTGATCGTCGTTCAATGACAACACTTTCTAATCGGTTCCCAAACCACCGCTTTGGTGGGAATGACAGTGCTGCCACCTGGCAGAAAAAGAACATGTACTTGTTGAGTTGAACGTTAACTTCAAAATTGCATGGTAGCTTGAGCAACGTCAATTCATTTTTTAATTACATCTAACTAAACCTAAGACAAACTACAAATGCCTTGAAATGATAGAAATTCCAGTTTCTCGGCTTGTTAAATTTGACATTGCTTACTGGTCAAGAAACCTGTCTCATGGCCTTCGTCAGCGTTCATAGCGAAGCCAGTCCACTGACGAAGACCGTAAGACACGGTTGAAATATTCGGAGATGAGAGCAAGTTTCTTGAGAGGTAAACAATGTCAAAATTACAAATTATTTAATTGAATAAAAAAGGTTAGCATCATACTTTCTCCAGGGCTATGCGGCACTGTATATATCAATGTTACAATTTTCAGAAAGAAAATGGTTACATTAACACTGAAATGTCTAGGTTCTTCTGCTGCATATCAATGAAGTCCGCAGTGAACTAGTCAATGTTTGTCTGGGGGAAGAAGGGGGTATATCCATTGAAGAGACATTCCAATTGCGGGGGCTGTACTGGCCGATACTAGTTGTGGGTGTCGTGCTCCAGAGATACACATTGACAGGTGTAGTAGACCGAGAGATGCCTACCTCAGGGTACCTCTCCTTCAGATGGTGGTGAAGTTCTCGAAAGTTCGTGTAGCGTCTGAAGACGGTCCACACGTCGCTCATCACAGTGAACTGCAGCATGGCATAAACACACATCACATTATCTATATTTGCATTTGTCACCTGTTTCCGTAAAGTTTAAGTTGTACCAATAATCATTTGTCGCCTGTTTCTGCAAGGGTTAAGTTATATCAATAATCATAATATGTCACCTGTTTCTGAAAGGTTTAAGTTATACCAATAATCGTGGTTAGCAAGGACCAAGCTATTGTTAAGTCTCATTGTGCAACATGTACCATCATTTGTCATGGCTAAAACTGTGTTTTGACTTTAAGAAAACTGCATAAATATGACATTGATACTGCTATGAATGGAATTATTATATTTAATTGAAATATTTTATTTTACTTTAATTTGCATAGCATATTAATTCTGTCATGGCACACTTATGACATCAGTTAGCTAATGTTGCCTACTGCAATATCAATTGAGAATTAGCGTTGCCACACATTTTACGATACACCATGTGTTTGACAGCGCCACCTAGTGAGAAAATGACATAGACAAACTCTGTGGTATCTTACCTTCACTTCAAACTCAAAATGTGTGTCAAAGCCAGAGCCGCGGTGTACGTAGGAGGGAATCCAGACTAGGAGGGGTCGGAGGAGGGAGCTAAGGTCAGCCACCGTCACCATGTCCTGGGCAGGGAAAACATCCTTTGCAACACAGACCTAATTTATATTTGAATGTTTATAAGTTATGGACTTATGGTATCGCCAGCAAAATATACACAAGAAGTCCAAAAGTACTGACCCAACACTGGTGGGGGGTTACGATCTTTAATTGGGAGGTAAATAATAACAGATTAGTTCATTGACCTTTGGCCTTTATGTAATTAACGGCAATAAAAGGTCTACTTTATGGGTATGTTGATTAATTTTGCAATGGGCGGCTAGTAAATTCCCAGGGGAAGGCAAACGTATTTATCAATACCTATGACATTTTTTAACGTGCCCCTGTATCCAAATATTCTAATGGAGAAAATACCTCTTGGAACAATTTAGCAAATTAACAAACTGGCTTTGTCAAGACATGAATATTTCATAGTCAAACTATTTCAAATAAAGGGGAACAATTCCCTAACATTCCAACAAAGAATGCTTCTGAATCATACAAAAGGTCATGTTGCAGTGCGTCACTATGACATGTCACTAACTGAAAGACATTTATCTAGCTGTGTCATGTCGGAGCTTACCCTTGACAACTGTCGGGCTGAATTTGGTCTTGACTCGGCGTTGCCATTCTGACAAAAACAACAATGTCATATACTATAAGTAACGGCCATGTATGAACATCATAACCATAATTAACATATTATTATAACCTATAATAAGATGTCTTTAATGCAACATAACACTTAGTCACTGCATATAATAATATTTGATACAAATTTCAACATGGTTCAGTGTTTATTCAGGATATGTTTATTACATATCTGTCCCGAAGATCTAACATTTAGGAAAATATGTAGATGCGTACATCTTACATACAATATATCCAATTATGAAAAATGTTTGTGGTTATGTGTAGTCATACTTTCACAGACGGCTGAATATTAATATTTTAACAATGAACTGCTTACTTGCAATTCAGGCAATGTGTTTGCACAGGTTCCAACACTGTCAGGAGTGCTGAAAATTAAATAGATGTTATATACTATTTGGCAGAGAGTATTTCTGAAACCGTATTTTAGTTTGAAATAAAGCTTTTACTACAATTGCTACTTTAGTCATAGTTAACGCTAGACCATTTGTTCGTCACCAAACTCCTGTTTATATTACAATCCGTACCACTCTGAAAAGGTCTCCCCACCCAATGTCAATGGATTAGAATATATTATATATATATATATTTATTGGTCCGTATAAAATCCATGTTCACATTCATGCCATGATCATACTTTGACTATGGACCAATAGCAGCTAATCTAACAACTAACACTTGGTTGTGGACCAATACACATAGATGAGAAAATTGTTGGACTCTCAATAAGCCAATGGCTTCCTTGTCCACTTGTCATCTGGAACTTGTTGTTTGGGATGGCAATCTTGTTAAATCTTGTTAAATCAATAGCAGCTGACCTAACAACTAACACTTGGTTTTGGTCCACAACTTTGACTATGGACCAATAGCAGCTAATCTAACAACTAACACTTGGTTGTGGACCAATAGCAACTAATCTAACTGCTAATACTTGGTTGTGGACCAACAGCAGCTGACCTAACATCTAAATAGCAGCTAATCTAACAACTAGCACATGACGCCAGATGTTATATTCCACTTTGATTTTCCGAACTGGAAATGCACAAAAAACCTGTTTTGCATTCACAAAATATTTCATATCCGTGACACAAACATCGGACTGCAATTCTTGTGCAATATCGAAACCCAGTTTACTTGATAAAAAAAAATCCAATTTATGACCCGCAGTTACATAACTGGCCGTGTGGTATATTATGGGGCTTGTCATGTCAAACACAAATACTTTCTCGTGTACCTCAAGAGGCCAATGCAGATGGCAACCACTGGTGATATGAAAATAATAAATTCCACAGGATATGTACCATGAACCCCTCCACCCACGCCCCCCCAACCCAGTGTTCAAAACATAAAAACATACTCCCCCACTGGTCTGAGACAGTTACTTTTCTACCGGGTCAGTTACTTTTTTGAATCTGTGTTCACAGTGTGACCGCCTAATTTTCTGGCGAAAATATGTTTTACAGACTGAACAATGACATTATGGGCTTTTAATTGACTTCACTCACTCATTCGGTCCTCTTCGTGCCTCAAGTGGCACATAAGGTGCCATAGCCGTCAGTTTGCGGCCTGTCTTTTTAATTGACTTAGCTATCTAATATGGTGTGGTGTTCATAAGCTGATTGTCTAAAATGGCCGCCTGAATAGGCAAACTGTTCACAATAATGCATTTCCCCATTACTGCCCCAAAAATTTACAAAAACTAAATTTCACCATCTCCTATGACCAGAACATCTGGCCAAGGTGTAACGCTGTCCCAGCCTACCCAGTTTCGTATCTCTGTCGCAGTTTCAACATCTCGCGGCGGTGCTCGTTCCGTATCCTGTTCAGTTCCTGGGCGTGGTCGGCGCGCTCCCGCTCCAGATTGAGTTGTTGCTCCTTCTCGCGCCGCACGCGCCGCTCAAACATGCGCCGCTTCACCTCCTGCTCGACGAGCACGTTAATCCGTTCCTGCTCCTCGAGCTCGCGCAGTCGAAACTTCTCAAGGTCAAGGTCGTCGAGCTGCTGCTGTCGTTCCTGACCGTGAAGTTGCTGGCGCTCCCGGAGTTCCGATTCTCTCTGCCGGAGCTGTTCCTCAATGCTCTGCAGCGACTGTGGAGATGAGGAATATTTAAGGAATGGGCTACCTCTAAGTTCACGGTTTTGTCACATGGAAGTTTTATTTTGGATTTCTGGTGAATCCGGATAAAATAATATATTTTTAAATAATATATTTTATTTGATATAGTGCCAGATCCCAGACTGTTCATAGTGCTTCACAGCACATCAAAAATTAATATACAAAGAAAATGCCTATGTTTAGAAAAGAACGTGTCTGCAACAAAGTGTTAATTAGTGATCTAGATTACTAAATTTATGGTAATTTCATACATACACACGTATATATGCATTTTTC
Organism: Lamellibrachia luymesi; assembly: GCA_009193005.1. Taxonomy (NCBI): domain Eukaryota; kingdom Metazoa; phylum Annelida; class Polychaeta; order Sabellida; family Siboglinidae; genus Lamellibrachia; species Lamellibrachia luymesi. The sequence goes on from SDWI01001327.1 coordinate 18,245, forward strand.
ATGTGTAGCCAGCCCTTATCAGATATCCATCAATTCTATTTTAAAATTGATTCATATTTAATATGCACATCGCTAGCATTAACACAATCAATAGATAGTTTGGTCCCTCATTGACCTCCGTGAGAATGACAGTTGCACACAGGCAGTGTTAAACAAATCCAGCTGGTAAATAGTACTGACATAAAAAGTATTCTGCTTTGTTGTGCCTCTGAGCTCAGGTTCCTGAGGATATAGGTGTTATAAAAGATAATAATAATTATTATTATTAGCTAATTTTGTGAATGAACATTATGCATCTTATGAATGCTGTGTGTACGCACACACCTGCAGACGGTGCTCAATCTGACTGCGCTCTTCGGCCAAATCTCCGAGTTGTGTCTGGTGCTGCAACTGTAGCGCCATCTGGCGTTCTTGCAGCTTATGACTGTGCTCAAGTAGCTCTTCTGCAAAGATGGCTAACTACAGAGTCTTCAACAATATGGGTAAAAGAGTTTTTTCTAACTTTGGTTTGTGTGTGTGTGCACGCACATGCACGCGCGTGCAAGCCTGTGTGTTTATACTTACATATGTTGTTGAATGTTATGTCAAATCAAAAGGTTAAAACAATGAATGTCTAACATGGCCATTTTGTTTTCCATCAGAAATCATGATAAATCTTTCTAAAACAAATATGCTGGATAATTTATGATATAAAAGTGTAACTACGCATGCAGGCATGGTGTTTAATTTTTAGCAAAGATATTAACTCATGAAATGAAAACCATCAAAATCATATGTTTATCTCATCTCATCTCAAAATGATCTTCTACAAAATGACTGATACAAAGATGACATTACTACCAAGAAAACTATCATCAGAATCACACTAGCATAACACACCTTCTTTCAGCTTCTTGTATCTGTCAAATGCCTGCTGCTTCTCCTCGAGGTCTTCCTCTGTCAGTTCTTCGTGTTCAGCGAAGGACAACTCATCTAAACTACTCGGGACACAGCAAAACACAAGTCACCTCCCACATCTCCTGTGTACCAGCCACATTTTTAGTAAATATGCCTCAATACTAATCAAAATAAAAAATAACTGTTTCGTGATGTTCTGACAAGGAAGTCTGAAAGACGTTTGTTTGATAGATTGTGTATCAGTTTCCCTTTACATAACTCAACGGGTTCCTGTGCAATGCATTGTAGGCAGTTACGTTGAAAGATATTGTATAACATGTGGTGTTCCAAAACAGGATTGACGGACATATGACAAAGGCGGGAGACACGTAGAAGACAGAGGGACTCTTGACAACCTAATGGTTTCCATGTCCACTTGTATCTTGTTGCTATGGATATCAATCTTGTTAAATCTTATTGAAAACTATAAGGAGTATTTACTGTGCTGCAAAAAATAACTGCATTAAAAACGTATCATAATTATAAGTTTCAAACTGATTTTTCTCACACCAGATAGAAAGAATTTCAAAGTGTGTCCTGCACCAAGTAATTTTTTTACTAATTCATAAAAGTATGTGACTATCACCGTATCCTCCCTCCAAATAATTTCCCCCAAAACTCACATTTTCCTGTGGTTTGTAATCCTCTGGAGATCATCCCTGCTCTCCTCCTCCGTGTCTGCCGTCCGTCTCTCGATCTCCAACGCCGCCTGCTCTGAATGCCGCCTCCACTTGCACATGACATCATTCAACCAATCAGATTCTTTCTCAAGAATCCCCTGTTCGTCGTTACGTTTCACCTTCGCCGCGTCACATTTCACCACCGCATCTGACAACAACCTCTCCTCATCTTCGATCACCAACTGGGTATCCGTAAACTTCTCACGGTTTTTTGAGATCTCCCCTTCAAGTAGAGTCATCCAGTTCGTCACGAGTGCTTTCAAATCTTCCCTCGTTTCATTCAATGTTTCGATCTGCTGCGTCCGCATCTGCTGTAACTTCGACATCGCCATCTTGAACACGACATCCATTTCTTCCTTTTTTTCAAGCAATGCTTTCTTGTCTTCTCTTATTCGAGTCTGTTCTTTCTCTAATCCGATCTGTTCAATGTTCCTTCTTTCTTCACTAATCTCACTCTCAGAAGCAAGTTGCAGTTTCTCACCACATTCGGCCATGTAAATCTCATCGGCATCCAACTGTCTCTGTTCTTCTACGAGTTCTTCTTGCGTCTTGGCCTTTCTGCCGAGAATCTCGGCTTCTTCGTGTTTGTAAATCTCATACATGTCTTTCTCTTGCGCTTTCACTGACCGCTGCTTGACGGTCAACTGTTCATACTGACCACACAGAACTTCTCTAGTGCTAGAGTCCAGTTCACATGACAGCTTGTCGAATAATTTATGGTCGTTCTTCAATGTTTCTAAACGTTCTCTTGACCCTTCTATATTTTTCAGATCCTGAAAGCAGAGACCAGCAGCACATGTCATCAATACAGATAATTTATTGCTGGGTGAATTAAAAAGATATAATTATGGTAAAGTTAAAAAATTATGCTTAAACCAGTTTGGCACAAGTAGATGAGAAAAACTTTCTCCCTGGCCAGATCACCATTTACACAACTAACTTAAATCAGACAATGATGATTGAAAGAAACTGCCTATCATAAAATAGTAGTATTTGCAACATAGTACATAGATTTTCCACGACTATCAATTGATGGGCAAAGATAGGTGTCAGTACCTTTTCCCTGAACTGCTCCAGTGAATCCTTGCTCTCTGTCAGTTCCCTCTCTGCCTCCTCCACGGCTGTAAGGAGCTGGTTCTTCTTATCCTCCAACTTGTGGGCATCGTCCTCCAGCGCCCGAATCCGGGTCTCATGTTGGGCCTTCAGTTCCAGTCGCTCCTACACAAACACCACACCAATGTTCCAACTGCCCTCTACAATAATTTACCAATCAAATATGGTTTGATGATGATTTGATGATTGATTTCACCAGGTTTCTATAATGAAGTGTATCCGGACTGACCACACTGCTACTACAAACTGGTCATAAGCATTTTGGTTAAACACCCTGATTCCATGTAAACATCACTGTTTAATCATTATCTATGACCTGAAATACACTGTAACTTTTATACACTAAAGCTACGTTTTGTTAGGATAATAAATTTGGTCTAGTCTTCAAGGCAATTTAAACTGCACGTTTATTCCTTTCAAACCTGAACATTTTTGGTACACTCTTTATATTCTGCTTTCTATACATTCACTATTCCACTCTTCAGTATTCATACTACATGAAACCACATACCGCTGAAAGTTTCTGTTTTGTCTTCTGAGCATGCTCTGTGACCTCATTCTCTTTCTTGGCCAATGATGTGACCTCATCATTGATTGCCAGCCTCAGTTTGGCGACAGCCTTCATCAGCGACGGACACTTGCCATTTGACCTCCCATTGCCATTTTCCTGGTAGAAACGTTGCCAGAATGTACAATTGTATGATGACATGGATATATGACATGTAGCTTCACACCAAGAAAAACTTGTTACAATTCAGCGAGGCCATCTAGTGAGTCATGAGGGCAACAGTGAGTGGTAAAATTATCTGCACGATAATTGGACAATTTTATTAAATCTGCACCATTCTGTGTCAAATTCGTTGTATTTGACATCTTAATAATAGAAACTGGTTAACACTAACTTTGTGAACTAGTGATGATGTTTATTCCACCCAAACAAATGTGGAATTGAATTTGATCTAGTTGCTGCATTATCCAACAAAATTGTGCTAGGATTTTAATTGTATTCATCAGGACAGAGATCATTTCCTGATCCAACAATGAATGCTTGTCATGTGTATTTCGTTTTTGTTTTACATTTTCGTATTCCACTGTCATTTTTACTTTCACTTTCTGAATTCCAAATGCAACAGCAAATTAACAGGCAACAGATTCTGCCACCGAGAAATAATTATAATGAATAAATTTTTCACGTGTCAAAATTAATACAGTGAAACCTGTCCATTGCAGACACCGCCAGGACTATGTATTATGTTCGTCATGGACAGGTGTCCGTTACGGAGAATTTGACTAAGTGGACACGCACTAGGTGGCGCCATTATAATTTGTTTCGACTCTTCTACAAATGATTAATCTGCCGAGTGTTGTAACTGAAAAGAATTGTATAAGGTCCGCTGCTGTCAGACCGATAGTAACATTGACAAATTTCTCCTTGTTCATTCACTTTGGTTGGAGCTTGGCTTCTGAAAGTTAGACTTTGAGTGTTTGTCAAAACAAAGCAGGGTTAGAGTTACAGAAAGGTGAGCTGAAACGGCTTTGATGTCCAAAAGAAACCAAGGGGTGAAAGTTTACACTGCTGGGGGTGGCCTAGGCTTGGGCTGGGCAAGAGGCTGACTTATTTGGAACAGACTTCTTATGCTTCTTGACAACATTATGCAGATTGTATAACTCAGAATGCATACATAGCAAAGTCAGTGGGTATCACCGGTGACTCAGCTACATTGACTCATGGGATTGTCAATGCACTCTGACCTGACCGCAAGCGACAGGGTGACTATGAATGGTTGGGTCCAAAGTCACGTCTGTTGTCCACATTGGCCAGGTGGCTGCTATGGGCAGTTAGAGGACAGTGCAAACTAATAACAAGTAATTTGTGACTTTCAAAAGTGTCCATTATAGACAGGTGTCCCTTATGGACCGCTAAGGCAGGTTTTACTCTTTAAAATTTTTTTTACTGATCCATCTCTGACAACATTGCAGGCTGATGCAGGTGACAACCACCTGTGTGTTGACATTGCAGGCTGATGCAGGTGACAACTACCTGTGTTTTGACATCGGAGGTTGATGCTGGTAACAACTACCTGTGTGTTGACACTGGAGGTTGATGCTGGTAACAACTACCTGAGTGGTGACATTGGAGGCTGATGGTAGTAACAACTACCTGAGTGGTGACATTGGAGGCTGATGGTGGTAACAACTACCTGTGTGTTGACACTGGAGGTTGATGGTGGCAACAACTACCTGAGTGGTGACATTGGAGGCTGATGGTAGTAACAACTACCTGAGTGGTGACATTGGAGGCTGATGCTGGTAACAACTACCTGTGTGTTGACACTGGAGGTTGATGGTGGTAACAACTACCTGTGTGCTGACACTGGAGGTTGATGGTAGTAACAACTACCTGAGTGGTGACATTGGAGGCTGATGGTGGTAACAACTACCTGTGTGTTGACACTGGAGGCTGATGCAGGTAACAACTACCTGAGTGGTGACATTGGAGGCTGATGGTGGTAACAACTACCTGTGTGTTGACACTGGAGGCTGATGCTGGTGAAAACTACCTGTGTGTTGATACTGGAGGCTGATGGTGGTGACAACTACCTGTGTGTTGACATTGCAGGCTGATGCAGGTGAGAACTACCTGTGTTTTGACATTGGAGGTTGATGCTGGTGACAACTACCTGTGTTGACATTGGAGGCTGATGCTTGTGATAACTACCTGTGTGTTGACACTGGAGACTGGTGATAACTACCTGTGTGTTAGCACTGGAGGCTGGTGACAATTACCTGTGTGTTGACACTGGAGGCTGATGGTGGTGACAACTACCTGTGTGTTGACATTGGATGCTGATGGTGGTGACAACTACCTGTGTGTTGACACTGGAGGCTGATGCTGGTGACAACTACGTTTGTGTTGACATTGGAGGCTGATGGTGGTGACAACTACCTCTGTGTTGACACTGGAGGCTGATGCTGGTGACAACTACATGTGTTGACATTGGAGGCTGATGCTGGTGATAACTACCTTTGTGTTGACATTGGAGGCTGATGGTGGTGACAACCACCTGTGTGTTGACACTGGAGGCTGATGGTGGTGACAACTACCTGTGTGTTGACACTGGAGGTTGGTGGTGGTGACAACTACCTGTGTTGACATTGGAGGCTGATGCTTGTGACAACTACCTTTGTGTTGACATTGGAGGCTGATGGTGGTGACAACTACCTGTGTTGATATTAGAGGCAGATGCTGGTGACAACTACCTGTATGTTGACACTGGAGCCTGATGCTGGTGACAACTAACTGTGTGTTGACACCGGAGGCTGATGGTGGTGACAACTACCTGTGTGTTGACACTGGAGGTTGGTGGTGGTGACAACTACCTGTGTTGACATTGGAGGCTGATGCTGGTGACAACTACCATTGTGTTGACATTGGAGGCTGATGCTGGTGACAACTACCTGTGTGTTGACATCGGAGGCTGATGCTGGTGACAACTACCTTTGTGTTGACATTGGAGGCTGATGGTGGTGACAACTACCTGTGACATTGTAGGCTGATATTGGTGACAACTACCTGTATGTTGACATCATTGAGCTCCTGCTCTTGACGTCGGTCGAGTTGACCCTCGACGTCACTGATGCGACTCTTGAGTCGAGTTACTTCCTCGAGGGCCTCCTGTTGAGTCTGACAGAGAGAGAGGAAAAGTTTTAGCATAGGCTCACAATGTCACCATTTTTTTGCAGGTCAGACAAATTTTTGGCCTGTTTTTTAAAATATCACGGTTTCAAAACATAATCTAAAAAATGTTTTTTCCATTCTCCTCATAAAAATGGCACAAAACAATAAATCGCTCGCAGAATAATCTGACCTGATCTAAGCCATAACGACACGATTTTGATCTCATATATAAATCTCACCATTTTCACACACAAAAATAGTAAGATCAACCAGATTTTGTACCATAAAGGAGTGCCATCTGGTGGTGACTTCTTATGAGAGGACGATCACCTGGTGACCTGACAACAAACTACAGATGACCTTGACCCCTGACCTGCTGTGCCTCGGCCTTCACCATCTCCGCTTCGTGTTGCAGCCTTTCCAGCATTCTGCGTCGCTCATCCAGCTCCAGCTCCGCAGCTCCGTGCTCCTGGAGCCGGTCTGTCTCTGTCCGCCGGAGCCGCTCCTCCATCTCCTCCACCTGCTGTCTGTGGGTCAAAGGGTAAATCTTATAATCAGTATTCGCTGTAATAAACAGATGCCTGTCTTGGTAAAATGTAATGTGTGAATAGTTTCCATAATATTTAATTTTAATATATTATTATTATTCAGTCAGTTCAATAAGAGCACATACTTTTGTATCAAAAGAACTGAACTTGATCATTAGATTGGGTAACTTGCGAAAGTATGAATAGCTTAGGGTATTGTATATAGCGTCGGACCACTTTTTTTCTCACTGAATTTTGACCAGATAGCACATTTGTATAAAAGAGCCAACATGTCATAGTGGATACTAGAGCTAGCATGTCATAGTGGATACTAGAGTTAGCATGTCATAGTGGATACTAGAGCTAGCATGTCATAGTGGATACTAGAGCCAGCATGTCATAGTGGATACTAGAGCTAGCATGTCATAGTGGATATTAGAGCTAACATGTCATAGTTGATACTAGAGCCAGCATGTCATAGTGGATACTAGAGCTAGCATGTCATAGTGGATATTAGAGCCAGCATGTCATAGTGGATACTAGAGCTAGCATGTCATAGTGGATACTAGAGCTAGCATGTCATAGTGGATACTAGAGCCATCATGTTATAGTGGATACTAGAGCTGGCATGTCATGGTGGATACTAGAGCTAGCATGTCATAGTGGATACTAGAGCCAGCATGTCAGTGGATACTAGAGCTAACATGTCATGGTGGATACTAGAGCTAGCATGTCATAGTGGGTACTAAAGCTAGCATGTCACAGTGGATACTAGAGCTAGCATGTCATAGTGGGTACTAAAGCTAGCATGTCGTAGTGGATACTAGAGCTAGCATGTTGTAGCAGATACTAGAGCCAGCATGTCATAGTGGATACTAGAGCCAGCATGTCATAGTGGGTACTAAAGCTAGCATGTCACAGTGGATACTAGAGCTAGCATGTTGTAGCAGATACTAGAGCCTACATGTCATAGTGGATACTAGAGCTAGCATGTCACAGTGGATACTAGAACCAGCATGTCATAGTGGATACTAAAGCTAGCATGTCATAGTGGATACTAGAGCTAGCATGTCATAGTGGATACTAGAACCAGCATGTCATAGTGGATACTAAAGCTAGCATGTCATAGTGGATACCAGAGCTAGCATGTTGTAGTGGATACTATAGCTAGAATGTCATAGTGGATACTAGAGCTAGCATGTCATAGTGGATACTAGAGCCAGCATGTCATAGTGAATACAAGAGCCAGCATGTTGTAGTGGATACTATAGCTAGAATGTCATAGTGGATACTAGAGCTAGCATGTCATAGTGGATACTAGAGCTAGCATGTCATAGTGGATACTAGAGCTACTAGATGTTGTAGCGGATACTAGATGGGTTTGATTTGTTGTGAAATGATTCTGAAATGAGACGGGCGAAAAAATTGAATTGAAGAGAGACCTTTAATCTAAAATTGCTTCCAAGATTCATTGTATATTTTGAGTTACACATCATAACGGCATCTTTATTCTAAAACATTTGTCTTCCTCACCTTTTCTCCTCCAGAGCAACCAACAGTTCCTTGTGGCTCTCCTCCATCTCCCAGCTAAAGAAATGCAAATTATTTCAAATTAAAGTGAAGGCTGTTCAGAGCGATTTACACTTCACCCTCTGGCATTCAGCCACACTGCAGTTACTGTGCAAAGACTATTTGTTCACATGTCCACCGCTCTCTATAACCAGGTACTCATTTATACAGTTGAGTGAACTGTGGCAACACGGGGTGAATGAAATTGCCCAAGTTTTGAAACGGCAGCAAGAGGATTTCAACCTGGGTTCTCTCGATTGAGGGTCCAATGGTCTAACCATCATTCCACTGTGCAACACAATTAATGTCACCAACACATCACCATGACACTATGACATTTTCTTAACTGGTAAACTAGCGGATTCCAACAAAATCAATCAACATTGTATAATTCCCCAGAAGAAAAATTACAACAAAAACTATAATTAAAATCCTACACTGATGTTACAGGATATCTAATCAAGTTCCACATACTTTTGGTAGCATGGCAAACATACAGTACAATCCATGCACTTCACATCATTTACACAGATATTTTATCTCAGATATATGCATTACAAGTCTGTACATAGATACATGTTAAGTGAGACGTCTACAATCACACACCCAGTTGTGATGGCGATGTTCTCAGTGGAGCGATACAAGTCCGACATCGACTGACTGAGAAGGGACGTGCGACTCATACTGAAGGTCCGTGTCTGCGAGAACACAAACACACAATACTCTAATGTATAGACAATTTAGAAAAGAACATTTCTGAAGCCAACCTAGCATATGCGTTCTGGATCTGGATAATTACTCTGCAAAGTCCTACTAGGATATTGTGCTGAGAGTTTATTTCAGAGTGTCCTTCTCTGGAGTTAGTGAGTGTACTATAGGTTACGCTGCTCAACATTTACCGTGTTTTACTTCCCTTGGCATAGACACCAGATAGAAGGGATCAACAGCTTTTAGTCTCTTCCAAAAACACAGGCAAAGCGGGGTGAATGCAATTGTCCATTGCCGATCGACAATCTGGTGCTCTAACCACTGAGCTACTGCGCAGTGTTGGAGTGCCAGCTGACTGGCAGCTCTGAACAAATAAATTTGTACTTTTTAGATAAAATTATTTATTTTCGGGACATAGGATGAATGGCTGGAAATGAAATCCAGTTTCTATTTCCGAAAGATATTTGCAGCTGCAAAACAACAGAAGTAAAAAGTTTATAATCTTAACTACTCCGTAGTAATTAGCTGATTAGCATTCATCTCAAGAGATAACGTTCTGATGCATCCATAACATTCGTTACATACCGTTTTGAATTCAGCTCGTAGTTTTGCTGCCTCAGCTGGATGGTTGAAGCGGAACATGTTTGTCTTCCCCAGTAGAATCACAGCCCCTGTCAGTCAGACAATGCGACCTGCTGTTCAATGACTAGTTAATGATATAGAACAGATAAGCTGCGGATGCTAAGTGACAGATTTAGTTTAAATCCTCATATGTGCCAACCGTGAGTGGTGCACAACTGTAAGCCTAGTAATGGGAAAACATGTACGATCCACAAACACACTCGCCTGGTTATCTACTTCCGCTGGTTCGCTGTGCAAGCTCAAATGATTATCTACTTCCGCTGGTTTGCTGTGCAAGCTCAAATGATTATCTACTTCCGCTGGTTCGCTGTGCAAGCTCAAATGATTATCTACTTCCGCTGGTTTGCTGTGCAAGCTCAAATGATTATCTACTTCCGCTGGTTTGCTGTGCAAGCTCAAGTGATTATCTACTTCCGCTGGTTTGCTGTGCATGCTCAAATGGAGCTCGCTGTGTAAATTGGGATATTATGACCAGATTTCGAGAGACTTTGGCACAGCTGACTGTGCAGAGCTAAAACATTCATGAGAGTTGCTGTTCAGATGTGTTTTGAACTGATGAACTGTTATTCGTGATTCATTTGACAAATGCAAGCCACAGCAAGCAATACAAAAAAGCCTTGTTCAAAATGCATAAAAACTGGTAGTAATGTCTTCTACAAGACCACCGAATTTAAGAAAACCTTCTAATTTAAGAAAACCTTCTAATAAGACCTAGCGGTAAAGCAAAAAAGTTGGCAACAACTACATAGCCCGATTTACCAAATAGTTTAAACAAGGATGATTGAAAAGACGCACACATACCTTGATTGAGTTTGACTGGGTCTGACACAGCAATGCCATTGACTGTGCATGCCGCCATGCCAAGTGGTACCAGTGTCACGTCACCGTTGTTGTGCTCAATGATGCAGTGCTCCTGCTCCATGTCGACACCCGACAGTACTGACACAGGCAGACATGACGAGAGTCAGCGTCAGCGACTCGCATGTATATTAAATCCTTGGTGAATTAAAGAAACTGCATGCATGTCACTAGGCAGATTACTGCAGAAAATTATATAAAACAATTCAATATGTACTGCTGTTAGTGATGCATATATAATTATAAATTAATTGGGTTATATATTGTGACATGCAGTCATTATTAGTGACAGATTATTGACCTCTGAGCTCAGGTTTACAAGGACGTAGGTGCAACATAATTTTTGCATTATTGTTAACATCAAAGTTAGTTAGCTAAGTATAATGAAAGCCAGAGTTTGTAGCAATATGAAGAGATGTTACCTATGTCTTGCTGTCTGGGAGCATCTGCTGTGCCAATAAGCGTGTGGCAGTCCTGTGTAAACAATAAACAATATGTGTGACCAAACCACACAAGGCATTTCTCCTATTTAGTAGTACTTCAGTTCAGTACTAGGTAATAAAATTAGCCATGGCTGCCATAATTCACAGTTTGTCTTGATTTTTGTTGTAGTCAACAGCCAATAATAGACCCATAACAAACTTTGAGATGGTAGAGCCAATGACAAGCCCAGTAACAAACTCTGAGCAAATGAAATGACCACTAACAAAGCTTGAAATGGTACAACCAATGAAAATCCTAGTAACAACCTGTGAGTCAATGAAATGACCACAAACAAACCATTAGATAGTACAGCCAATAAAGTGGCCAGTAACAAACTCCGAGCTAATGAAATGACCACTAACAAATCTTTACATGGTACAGCCAATAAAAAACCCAGTAACAAACACTGAGCCAATGAAATGGCCACTAACAAACCTTTAGATGGTAGAGCATGATCCCTGTACTAAGGATGTCGTCATCAATGCCTATGAGATGAGGCAGCTCCGAGTCAAGGACCACACCAAGACCCGACTTCCGCAGTTCCAAGTTACGCTCTTCCTACAACAGGCGATTTCACAATGGACATGATTTATCTGTCTACTACTTGTCTGTGTTGACATGCTTGCTGTGACTGACATACATGAAAATATGCAAAATTTACATAAGTAAAATGCGTACTTATGTCTATCAGTACAAGTTATGAGTAAACATGCAGCTTCTTGGCAGATTGCTATCCTTATAATACAATGAATCATCATAAGAATATACTAAGAAATATCCATACCTTCAGAATGTTGGCCATCTCTTTCCATTTTCCTGTCCATTCGTCGGTGAGGACTTTCACCTGTGAGGAATTCATCACATGTCAGACGTTTCATTCAGTATTTGTTCAGAATGTTAATTTCTTGTTTCACACCGTAAAATGACAACACGTATTCAGCTTAAAGGTAAAGGTACGCTCTTATATAGCACAATATCCAGTCCTTGTGACTGTTCAAAGTGTTTTACACTTCACCCCCGGCAGACCTGTTCCTTTACACTTCACCCCCGGCAGACCTTACACTTCACCCCTGGCAGACCTTACACTTCACCCCCGGCAGACCTTACACTTCACCCCTGGCAGACCTGTTCCTTTACACTTCACCCCTGGCAGACCTTACACTTCACCCCCGGCAGACCTTACACTTCACCCCCGGCAGACCTGTTCCTTTACACTTCACCCCCAGCAGACCTTACACTTCACCCCTGGCAGACCTGTTCCTTTACACTTCACCCCCGGCAGACCTTACACTTCACCCCTGGCAGACCTGTTCCTTTACACTTCACCCCCGGCAGACCTTACACTGCACCCCCGGCAGACCTGTTCATCTCAACGTCTTTTCAACTTCTCTTTGAAGCATTCAGCCATGCTGCAATTACTGCACGAAGACCATTTGTTCCGACATACACCTCTGTCTGTAGCCAGGTACTCATTTATACAGCTGAGTGAACTGTGGCAACGTGAGATGAACGAAATTGCAAAAGCTTCGAAACAGCAGCAAAAGGATTCAAACTCGGGTTCTCTTGAAGGATTCGAACCCGACGTTCTAAACGCTACCGCACCCCACTGCTTACACACCACAAACACATTATTTTAAGGATAATTAAATCTACATTGAAATATACATAACTGATAAAAAACATATATCTGCTGCTAATAATAATGTAAGCTGCAACTTTATATTAAACCAATTTTTTAATAACTACTATGATTAAAGCAACACATGCTACTATAAATATCTCCAGTGTTAGTGTCATGGAATATACATATTTTTGAATATGATGGATAACAACCTCTAACAATGAAGAGTTGTACATTACTCACCCGAGCCTCATTCTCGTGCAGTTTTTCCTGAACCTTTGGTGTGACAATGTTATCCTGCACAAACAGAGACATGAATTTATGAAATACAGAAACATACACATTGTGACAAAGCTGTTACGTGACTAAGTACACGGAGAAACAACTTCTTACATGTCAAAAGTAAAATTTTCTCAAGTCAGAAAAAAATTACTACAAAAAGGAATAACGAAGAAGTTCCTGACAAATTGGGAATATAATTTTTTTTATAGTATTATTACTTTTAATTAAACTATAATATATATAGGTTCTAATTCTGATTTCTTCATGTAAATTTGTCAGTAAAAACAATCTAAAGAGCGAAATATTTTAGCTGTGTGCAGTCAGCTGTGCCAAACTCTTGCAAGATTCCATCAACATATCCTAGTTTGCACCGCACACTCCTTCTGAGCAGGCACAGCAAATCAGCGGACACAGATGATCATATGGGTTCATTTGTGGGTCTTATGGATTTACAGGTGTTCACCATCAAGGTTGGCACATGTGGAAGATTGCAGGGTGGAGTTCGGCACTACAGGCTCAAATGACATACAATGTGCCCCCCCAGCAGGGTACGGAGACGGGTGATTTCCTCTCGGAGTTCTCGGATCAGTTTCACGTTCGAGTCTTCATTCACTGTAGGTTTGTTGATGATGTTCTTAGCACGGTTCGCGTATCGCAGTGTGCTCAACGACTCTGCGTAGTTGCACGACGCTGGTGATATGGCTGAAGGTAGAAAATGGTGAGTGGCTGAAATTGGCAGGTGAGCATGGTGAAAAGTAACACAGGGATACGAAATGGCTTATGTTAGCGCAGTAATACAACTATAATATTGGTATTGCTAGGTGCAATATGACAGTAGAAACAAGTGCACTATTATTGCTGAATGTTTCACTGTAAAACAAGCAAAAACAGCATCAGCTATGAAATTATATATGGTCTTGTTGTAGGTTAAAAAGAAAGGTATATTACACTGGTGCGTCTACAGGCAACATACCTGCCTGAGACATTGACTGAAAGATCAAGTTTGTCATATTACTTACAGAACTGAAACACATCATTAAAACAACAAAGAAAGGGACTTACCTGCCACCATGATCGTCTTTGCGTTTCCTCCGAGACTGTCCTTGAGTAGCCAGGTGAGCACAGAGTCACGGTATGGAATGAACATGCTACGTCGCGTGTGCTCTCTCTCTGTCATGTCCGCTGTCAGGGACAATTAAAACAAAACAGTTAGAGGTGTGTTAACAAGACATAAACCTACATTGACTGAATGTCAGAGATAGTGATGACGTATCACAGCATACCAGACCTTTAACAAGATTTAACAAGATTTGCCATCCAAGCCAAAGGCCCAGATGGCAAGTGGACAAGGAAGCCATTGGCTTATCGAGAGTCCAACAATGTTCATCTACTTATAACCCGCCCTCCTGAGATATGTGTNACATTATCTATATATGTTCTATCTAATTTAGTATAACATTGTCCAGGTTATGTCAGTTCTCAGTGGTGCATTTTATTTCAGATCACAGATGATCTTCTTGCTCTCATCTCTGGCATCTGACTCCCATATAAATATTATCATGCTGGGATGCGAAATATTATTCCACCAGACTGACATAAATGTTACAACAGCTGAGAGAAACATATACCATATTAAGGTAGCTGTGACGGCTATTATATGCTCATTTTGAATTGATTAGTTTGAGTAGAAGTTGTTAAGATAAATTAACCATTTCTTAACATATTGTAGTTGAAACACTATATAATATACCAGATTAAATTTTTTTTTCATTTATTTGGTTATGTTACAAGGTTTTAAAAACATTTTTGTAAATGTAAAAAATAGCCTCAAAAACGAAGTTTACCGTTTTGAGAAAATCTCCAAATAAATAAATGACATACATATAAGTATGACAGTGTAACTAATAACTTTATGGAAAATTTTGGTTAACATAAACCAATTATGTTTGCTACACCACCATGAATGAATTAAGCAAAAGTTGAATAACAGTCTAAAGTGGCAGCGTATTTTTGACACAAACCCTTCACCAATCGTAATTTACTGCCATATTACATTGCGCGCACGTAAGACGCATTCATATGCAAAATTGAAACATCGTGAGTGTTGTAGTTTTTCTCAAACAATATTTGAAACATCATTTCCTGGTTATTAATGAAAACACAATCTCAACAAATGGTTGTTTTTGTGTTGAAATTTTCACTGGCGTTTTATGTATTGTTGACAAAACATAATGGCCATTTGTAATATTGACATGTCCCCTTAATTTGCTGCCACAGTAGCCCTTGAATCTGTATTTGTAACATGTTGTCATCTACATTATCAGGGTATGCCACCCATCTAACAAACATGTGGCAGGGCGTGTTTATGGTCATTTTGATTGGCCTGTTATCCGGCAGGGTCACCAGGTCACATATGCATTGGAATTTCCGTTAGTGTCAAACGCACGATAAACTACATTAACGCTGATATTTGCTGGTTTAAGTACATGATTTAGTCAGGTTGATATAATACTGTTGTGTACTAGTAACAGTAGCCAGACGATGTGTTCCGCTTGTACAGCAAACGAATATAGCCGGTTTGAACATAGTTGCAGGCACGGTCGTTACTATGGAAACATTGCCGCATTTCAGAGAAGTCAAGGAGATTTCAAAAAGGACTGCGTTTTTAAAGGATGGATAGACAAAACATGATGTTAGTGCCAGGTGATTGTTTGTGGTGTCGACATTTAGTTAAGTATATCCTAGCATGTTATGAAGAAAAAAAATCGACTGACATGCTAGCTGCCTGGCCCAGCTACCTTAAATGTTGCAGTGCCATGAAATCTATCACAGATAAATGGTCCAAAATTTGTTCTGCAGGACAGGCCAAATGCTTATGCTTTATGCAAGATCTTGCATTGATTTAATGGACACATGATATTTAGTGTAGTCCAAACTCAAAATTAAACTACCCATTATGTAACAGTAGGTAATTACTCTCAACACACAGTCAGTAAAAATATGTATAAAATGTTCTTTGACTGTTACTCTTTAAAAATTTTATTTTTGAAGCTGGGAAATTTACATGGCAAGAACCGATATTCTTACATAGCTATGTAATGCACCACATCCATAGCAGAATCAAATATTACTCACCCAAAGCAGAGATGACATTGCCAAGAGTGACTAGACTCTTGTTTATGCTGCTACCCTCCTTTAACCTTTGACCTGTGGCACCTGATTGGTCAGCTCGTTCACTGAAATACAATATCCACCAATGACAGAATATGGTTGCAGAGTAAGCATAATTATAACAACAATAACAACAATAACAACAATAATAATAACAAAAATAATAACAATAACAATAATAACAACAATAAAAATAACAATACACACAATAAAATAATACAACACAATGTTTTATTTGCTTTGGCAATCAAAAGATTGAGTAAAAAAATGGATAAGCCTAACGACCATAAACAATTACCACTAATTAAAAATAATTGTAAAAATTACGATTTGTTGAACGTTGCTAGTTGCCTTAGTGTTCCATTTTCCAGGAATTCCAGTAATATGTCTGCCTTTACCTATCAATGTTCCATGTCCATTTTTTCATGCATTATTTGCAACACAAAGACGATATAGTCATCGTTCCGCAGGTGCATATAAAAGGTTTAGATGTCTTTCATGTCAGTCATATGCTGCTCAGTAGGGAGTTGAATGGGACAGTGCTGCCATCTGGTGATAACAATACTAACCAATTCAACAACTATTCAGAACAGCGAAACAAGTTCTGTTGAAGATGGGAAACTACGAAGCGTTACAGAAACTTGCCTACCTGCCTGCCAGATCGACCAGGTGAATCTTGCTGTGCATCTCACTCGGGGCGTCCTTGCTAAACTTTGCCTGCAACAGCCGAACGTACGTGGCACAGACCAGACACAGGCAGCCATATCAAATAATAATTGATTCACCCAAATACGATGGTGCCAGTACAGAGAAAAACTGAAACTTGTCAAGCTAGTGACCCAACGTATACAAATTTACAGTAGTTGCATTTTGGTGTCAATACATAGCATGCCTATATATTTGCCATATCAATATTAATTACTCAACAGGTAAGATAATGGGGAAATTATTTAAAAGTGACTATTAACGATGCAGAAAGAAAATTTGTTTCATCAAAGGAGACCATACTCTGGATGGTTTACACAATTTACGACATTAAAACCTGACTACCACTGCCACCTGTTGGAAAATGCTGGCCTGAAACTGTACATCGTCATTTCGTGGCCAACACAGTAACCACAAACCTGGAACTCGACATGAACTATTTGCATACCACACTATAACTTTCTTTCACTCAGTACCACTTTAAAAATCTCAACATTGGTTTACTGTACGACATCATGTGATTTTCAAGATCTGCACAAAATTACCTATCAGGCATTTTCATCTAGGCATATTTACACTCATTGCTCACTCATAGAGGAAAGGTTAAACAATTTCAATCATCTAGTCCCGATATTGTTTTTGTTTCCAGAGTTGAAGCAAATATTGGAAGTAGGGCTTTCTCTGTTGCTTCACCAATGCTTTGTAATCCACTCCCTGTTAGTGTTCCGTCAGCAGGAACATATTCACCCATCTGTTGACAACTTTAAATTGTATACCGATTTGAGATTGCCTAACCCTTTGTTTTTGATGCCGCTCTGAGTCCGGGTTCCCGAGGACTTTGGCACAATTGAAGCCTTTGAAATGTACTGCAATGTATGAGTACTTTACATACCTGAGTAAAGAGAACCGTGAAGATGGCGTGTGATCGACTACTGACATCGTTCATGTTCGTGGCTGCTGTCGTTCTGAAGCAGAGAAAACTTCAGTTAAACCTCCCTTTTATGCCACATACGTATAAAGCATAACAGCGATATCTATCGCTGCATCAACGTCCTTCAGGCTTCTACTCAGAGAACTGGTGGGGACAGGCTGGTCAGAAAATAGGTTGTCATATCATAAAAACTACTCATCCTATCTTCACCAAGTTTGCAGTATATTAGGTCACATGTGACATAATATCAATTTGCATGAACATAATGATAACCAGGTTGTCTTCTAAATGTTGATAGAGGTAGTTTTGCAAGAAGAAAATGCAAGAACATTTTTATTTATATCTATGTTTTTTTATTTATTCTTACAAATAATATATCCAAATGCGCAATGAAGCAGTTTGGCTAAATAAAACAAATTATTATTCAGCATACACACACGCATGCTTGCACGCACGCACGCACGCACGCACACACACACGCACACACACACAATATACATACATTAAAAACACTTGTGTCTGACACACAAGACACCTTTACTGTCATCATAACATTCATTACCTGGATGCATTGCCTTTGTCCATGAGCTCTTTGATGTCAGAGAAGTTCATCACTATGTGCTTCGACAAACCTGAAAAAAGCAGCCAGATAGGTGTTTCTGTTGTGAGTTTCCTTCCTAAGAAGCAGAACTACACATGATGTAAACAACTAGTGGATGAATAAACTCTGAGCCTAATTTTTACATTATTTTCTCTTATGGTTGGAATAAAAAATGTTTTCAATTTGTTTCCTTATACAGTCGCGCCTCATTATTACACGCCCCATTAAACCTACTTAGAATTGCTTTGACAATTCTCAAGAAACATTAGACGAACAATGCCAATGAACCAGTATCAACATGTTGTTTGTTTTGCGCTGTAGCCGACATCAATCGCTGTTGCTGGCTTCGCTTCGACGGTTTGTAAATTGCAATTGAGATTCACAAATACGCCTTGCGTAAGAATCAGATCAATAGTTTTAAATGCATTTAGTATGCAATACCAACATAACACATAGATGAAATTACATGCTTCCATTACATCGTAAATTTAATCGTTTTCGCGACGCGAAACCAACATGCCAAATTCCTAACCCAAGGCTCTACCGGTGCACGAAAATATGAATTCGTCATCCGCATATGAAACAATGAATCGATGTTAAGTGGTGCGTAATAAATTTATGCTTCGGTCGAGATCAGTTGAAAGACGAAGTAAAACAATTATTAATTCTACATATTGTCGTTTTCTGTGTTTTATCAGCTTACATGCTACGTTTGTCAAATCATATACGTTTTCGGCTGCTCAGATCCAGGTTATT
Source organism: Lamellibrachia luymesi (assembly GCA_009193005.1). Classification (NCBI taxonomy): domain Eukaryota; kingdom Metazoa; phylum Annelida; class Polychaeta; order Sabellida; family Siboglinidae; genus Lamellibrachia; species Lamellibrachia luymesi. The sequence goes on from SDWI01001327.1 coordinate 37,507, forward strand.
ATTTTCGATTCGTAGGCCTATTGGTCCAGTACATCATCATCGTAGCAGATCTATTTCACAACGGTATACGTACATGTGTTCAAGAATCAACAGGGTGTGACTTTGTAAAAATAATACACGTTGATGCTAGTATAAGTTTAATAAGTTCCATAAACTGCATGTTGGCGTATAAGACAGTGCTGCAAGCACACAGAGTTTCGACAGCGTTCATGGATTTAGTGCAGCAGGCGGCGATCGCTGTTTTTTTAGTAGCACCCTGGTGGCAGATATGGGAACACCTAACGCGCCTCGCGTACAGCGCGGTCCGAAGTCATGGACCCCGACCACCGTGTTATAATGAGGCTCGACTGTATGTATGGTTCTCCTTGGGAGCCTTTTATTTGCTCACAGTGCATCTACTTGGCTGTTGTTACCCTGAAACCTTCTCATTATTGTAATCTTTATAGAAGTACTTAATGAAAACAGGCAGCTGAACACAAACATATAAAAAATATATAAATAAACTGAAATTGACGGAATAAAAACAATGATTCAACACTTCAAAGTTTTAATACTAGAACATTCTACATCTGTCAACTAGTACATTACATTTATATGATTGTTCAGTCATTTCTGGGTCATTCAAACCAACAATAAGAAGTTATATACGGCATGATCAGAATTTTAGAAAATCAATCTACAATAATATTATCAAAATTATTAACTATTTAAGAAAATTTTTTTTTTTAAATTACATCGTATATGTGTTTCACATATAATATAACATTCATCTTGAAGTATTAATTTGCATAAAGACCCACCTTTCAGGGTCCTTACCTTCGACATAGGGCCCGTCTTTAGGGTGTTCCCGCACACGCAGGGTGTGCTGATGTTTCTTCGTCTTCAGCAAGTCCCGCACCTTCTCGTTGTAAATCTCCAGGTAGCTGAAAGTGGATGAAGGCAAACTATAACTGTAGGCCGACCACGTGCCGCTACTGCAGCTGTACGGGTAGCAGCAGCTGTCAGTAGCGGGGCCAGAAACAGCTGTATTGCACAATGTATTCCACATAGGGGAAGGCAGTGTTAGTTGAGCCACCCATGTTTCCCAGGAAACTACAGCAGCGATAGTTACATGTTACCACCCAGTGATTGAACATGTTATTAGAACATGATTGATGTACAATAAGTGCCCTTTGTCACAACGGCCCAAAAAGTTTAGTTAAAAGTGATTTTTGACATTTTTTCGAAACTGTTGGTGATTGTGATTAGTTTCTACTGGTGTGTAAACTATCAATGCATGTGACCAGACTTTATTATCTTTATTATTATCAAATGCTTTATCTATGCACTGGGAAGAAGATTATTTACATCACTTTTACATCACGCGCATTATTGAGAAGTTAACTTAAAATGCTTAATTGTTGAAACGGGGCTAGTTGAGCCACCCAAGGCCCAAGGGAGGGTTAGCTGAGCAGCGGGTAAAGAACGAAGAGGAGAATTCTTTACCCCAAAATACATCAGGGGATTCATATGTCCGAGCAAATTGGGACATCGGATGGCGAGTAGGTAATATATTAGCAATTAGTTATGCTGGTTGCGATTGGCTTTTAAGTCTATATTAATTAAGCGTGTCGGCTTATTAATTCGCCATGCAGACTTGTCAGAGACTATTTGTACCCATTGGGTAGATGTGTTGGCTGAGTCGTTATGGAATTTTAGTACAAGGCTTACGTAAATTATACAAATAAAGCATTTACCCCACCAAGTGTTAGTTTAGCCAGCTTACCAACCCTATTTGAATCGGCTATACATAATTATCTATTCATACTAGATATATTACCTTGGTATAAAATGATCTACCCGTACTAATAATCATAGTTTACGTAAAAACAATTTTGTCTTATGAATATGATTGTGCACTACATAACAAAAAGAATTAAAAATGGCTCAACTGACACTGCCTTCCCCTATTTTTATAACATCTCTCTAGGTTGAAGTCCATTGGAAATTACAGTTACACTTACATTGAATCTGTAGGTCTATATGAGTGGTCTTTTACTCATTTAAAGGTAAAAAGTCTGATTGTTTTTGTCGTAAAATGCTGTCATATGGTATTATATAAACAATATATACCGACTGCCCAAATCTGTTTTATGAATCACATTTAAAATATATACTCTGACCATTATCTGTTTGATTTTAATGTTTTGGGGTGAATGTCATGTTCACATTACATGTAGAGGGGGCGTAATCTTATGGGTGTCAATGGTATGTCCATTACATGATGCAGTGAATGCCTGACTCCAATGAACATTGTCCACAGGACGGGAAACTTGTTGACAGCTGATCATGAATGTACTGTACGGCAAGATTTGTATTCTCAGCAAGAGAAACACAAGATATTCATAAATGGATAACGAATAATGAAATTATATAAAACAATTTGGTTCCTTAAAACACATTTGGGCAGCCAAGAGGCTAGAATAGATATAGTTTATACAATCAGACTGTGTACCTTTGAGACAAAATTCAGAGAAATTACTTGAAAGTTTCGTATGTTCAGTTGGTTGTTGACCGAGTCAGCCAATGACCTTAGATGACCTTTGACCTACCTGACTTCAGTCCGGTAGGTGGTGTTGGGATCAGACATCTTGTCAAACAGCTCCTGTAGAAACAAGACAACTTCAATGGTGAAAACCTATGATACTACAGAAATCTACTACTTGTCTGATTGGTCAATTTAATGATGTGGCGTCATCTGGTGTCTATGAATGAAAACATTTATTACGCTGTTTGACGTGTGGTAATTTTTTTATGTAGTAGACAGAATTTATGGGCAGCAGATGAAATGTAGGTGGAAAAGGTGTTGCATAGTACACTGCATATAACACAGGGATGTAATAGACGTAATAAACATGCAAACTTTGCGAGCGGGATCTTGCAGTGTCAGGTGATGTAACTTTGGATTATTCTTTCATGAAAGTCATGTTGCGTCTCTTGGTCAAGAAGGGTAAAGGGCCCAGTACACTATAATGTTGGGTAACATAATACTAGTGTGCCTACCTTGCCAATCCTTGGAATCAGGCCGACATCATCCTACAATCAGACAGACATGCAAAGGTTTACACACTGCAAGGTTTATCAAACGCACGCACGCACGCACGCACGCACACACGCACATGCACACACACTAAAGTGGCGCTGGCTCTCGTCAACTGCAATTATCATCAACTAATAGTTGCTTTTCTGTGTATAAACAAATAAAAAGATAAAAACAACAGCATCTCTGCTTAGAAGATGAAGCTCACATTAAAAAAAAAATTATATATAGTAGTCCCTTTTTTCATTATTTAAATATAGTGAATAAATGAAAAAAAAAATTATACACATTAATAGCATGGTATAAAATTGCTAAACAGACAAATAGATTAATAAAAATATATAATACTTAAATAGATATAACACAATACAGCAATAAATCTTTTTTATAATTAAAATATATTTAAATTTAAATGTAGTAAAATTAAGTTTAAAATATAGCTAAGCTAATACTTTGGTGATGTGTGGCACTCACAGGGTTTCCCATCATGGTGTAGGTCTTCCCTGACCCGGTCTGCCCATAGGCAAACACACAGGCATTGTATCCCTTGTAGGCACTTCGGACCACTTCCAGTCCCAAGTCAGTGAACACCTGCGACACACAGTCCGGTCAACTTGGGCGGAAACACAATTAAAGGACGGTCTTCAATCACAAATATATAATTCTTAAGATCCAATGATATTTTAAAGTGATTCATTGATATACTTATGAAATATAAATGTTTTCACAATAAACAATGATTTGTTACTTTGAAACATCTTAGCGATAGTATTCTCTACCTAGTAATTACACCACACATGCACACACGCACGCAAGCATGCACATACGTATAATACTGGCACTTAGTTTCATCACAATAATTACTTACAATTACAATTTCATTTTACTGTTTTGGGTGAAATTCAAATAAATTACCCTACATACCACATGAATCCACCAACTTTTTTATTATTTAAAAATTTCTTGGTTTACAATCAACTGAACAAATGCCTATATTTTCACCAGAAGAAAATATCTGCCAATATTTGAATAAAACAAACACTTCTTAAAAAATCAATCAGACATCATTGTACATCTCACATAGTGATTTATTTGCAAATATATTAAACATGAATTGTCTATGGTTGTGTTTCTTGATAGATACTAAAATCATACATAACATGTTCTTGTCCAAAATCAAGATGTTCCAAGGTAAAAGTTCACTGCTCAATTAAAACATTTATCTAAACAAAATATGTGCAGCCTCTATGACATTACTGCAGACAGCAGCAATAATCTTTAATGACATGGACCTTTATATACAGATACACTCCCAGATATACTTTATAAATGTCAGGTTTATTATGTATTATCTAGACTCACAACTTATTATCTAGACTCACAATAAGCACAAAGACTCCCACCTGCTCCTGTGCGGTGTAGTGGCTGTCCTTAAGGCATGCTGACCAGTAGGAATAGTCAAATGTAAAGTCCTTCACCCGTTCTCTTGTGCTGTCTCCCAGAATGCTGTCTGCCACCTGATGACCACCACAACCATACACAAACAACTTGAATGGTGACGTAACAGTGTAATAATAAAACTTTGCTTGGGCAATTTCGTTCACCCCACGTTAGCTTTTACTGTCTTTTTGGAAGATAGAGTAAAAGCTGTTGGTCCTGTTTACCTGGTGTCTATGCCAGGGCAGGCTCTTAGCCAGGGACCCGTCTGCCCGTCTTGAAGACGGGCAAATGTCTTGCAATGACGGGTAAAATAAAATAAAAGACAGGTTTTTCTTTTTACAGTTACAAGATGAGATTTTTTCACAATAAAATTGTTTGAACTGCCTTAGACTTAGTGACGGCTTAGGCTTAGCGCATGTGGTCATGATTCGACGAATGTTGTCGGCGGCAGAATAGCGAATACTGCCAATCTATAAGACTATATATTTTTAACTTTGACATCGTTGGAAAATAATGATACTGCAGTTGATCTCTGTTTAATGTAATCGTGTGTCATTGGTTGAGAAACGCGCTTATGTGGCGTTTCTCAGTGCCTATCCATTGGTACTCTCATTTGAAGAAACAATCCCGTGACCCGGGTGTCGAGGGGCGAGTTCAAAATGACACCTGCCAAGCGAGTGAAAAGACGCAATAATTGTCAACATCAAAGTTCACAACAGTCGATGCCTTTTTTATAAACGTGAATAAAAGCAGCGTTCCTGCGATTGTCCCTGAATAGTCCGAGTCAGCATCCTTTGTTACGTTGGTGGAGATCCATAATGTTGATGTGCCTGCCGCTTGTAACCGAAACACTACTGTATTGTCGCCCACCGCTGACATTCCGCAGTTGCCAAGTGCGATCGCAGTAGACTTCGAAATTTAGTTTGATTCAGGTTCAGATTCACATACATAACCGGCGTGTAGGCCCTACTATCGGCAGCAGTTTCCCGGTTCCTCAACTCAAACGGCAGGCAAACCACCAACGATTAGACTGTACTCAGTCTAGTAAATTCATATTTGTTTTCCCAATACTAGGCAATACTGAATCTGGATGATTGCTGTTTTATCAAATTAGTAATGTTTCCATGTATTACTTTCAAGACCAGTTGGATTACTGAGTGCTATATCTTCTATTTTTATTTGTTGTATTGCTTTACTTTTAGTGTCAAGCATATAATTTTGCATGTGATTGTAATCATAATAATTTTGTTCATATTAGACGTATTTGCAATGCATGTACTTAAAAGTCCTAAGATGCTTCAAAGATAACTTCCATGTTTATTAATTTAAAATAAAGTTTCAAGTTACTTTTTCATGAACCTTCATGTGTTGGTTCTTCTTCTATTATTATTATGATTATTGTGTGGGTAATAACGCCAACCTCGCTGCACAGCTAGTAAGACTCGACTGAGCCAATAATGGTTAAACCGGATTTGGCCTGCCATTAAAAAAACCTAATTCACCCAATAATGGCAGTCATTTGACATTTGCTCAACTTGTATTGGCCAACCAGTACAAAAATCAAATGGGCTAATAATGGCTGTCATTATATCAACCAGCATTGGCTTGCCAATGAAAAAACGGATTCGCGCGTTTAGTTTTTTTTAGAATGTTCAAGACTGGCAACATTTTATTTCTGGCTAAAGGCCTGTGCCAGGGGAAGTAAAAGATCCCACGCAGGGAAATGGAAAAAACCTGCTATGGATTCACTAACTCTACAGAACGACACTCTTCAACAAAGCCTCAGCGCAATATCCTAGATGGACTTTACTGAGAAATTATCCAGATCCAGGCTTTGTGGTCAAGAATCATCATGCGGCCTAATTGGACTGTGGACAATATTAATCTTTAACCCTACCTGTGTACTAGAACCCAGCCTAGGCGTACATGGTCAACTGGGTTTTGCTTCATCAATAATGGGACCAACGTCACTAGGTTTTATTGCCACTTGGCTAGATCTGGTACTGTGAGGTGGCATATCTATGACCTTGCAAAGGGGGAGACCAAAGGGGAGGCCAAAGGGGAGGCCAAGGGGGGGGGGGGCAAACTTAGTCACCCATTAGTTTACCATTCTACTATGTAGTGGTACAACAGGTTACATATATAAAACTGTTTCAAATTTAAGCCAAGTATAAGCTCTGGTCCAATGCCCCCTAAATATGCCTGATACACTCTCTCAGCAAGAGTAACACTTCTAAATTGTGGATGGAAAACATCCAGCTGTGTAGCTGTTGACTAACCCAGCAGTTGTGTGGAGATTCCACTGCAGACGGCACATCAGCCTATGTGGGATATTTATTCCACCTGCATACATGGTCAGGCAGAATACACCTGGGCTTCTACAATATCTAATCTGAAGGACATATAGATCTACTAATTTCCATTCTCACATGCCAGTATCTAAACAACTTGGCAATCAGCATCCAATTAATTGACTTATTTGACAGGTCAAGTTCAACCACGCCAAAGTATTTCTAAGGAACGATGCCCACCCAACAAGTTAATGAATCAATAATTCACGTGGCAAAAACCTCCAGATAAAAATTCCAGAAAATTGAGCTGTTAAGAATCATTCAGTGAATCAGTGCATTGTCTGTCCCCAATTGTACAGTATTTTGGATCGTTTAACAATAAATACTATCTTAGAACAATATGCACCAGCGAAATGTACTTGTAATTCTGAGATTGCTGTGTTGCAATTACAAAGTTTTATTTGGTGGGTGGGACTTCACTTTCACTACTCTCGTGCAGACTACATATAGTATACTTTACAAATACCTGCCTGCCTGCCTGCCTGCCTGCCTGCCTGCCTGCCTGCCTTGTACGCTGCCTGTACATTGGCACATATGTACATTTGTACAGTGTTTGGCTACACATAAAAATCCAGAAGAGACCCTTTATATACATTCGTACATTGTTGTATTGAAAATATTGTATCTAATGATCATTTTTATCATATGGAAAATTGGCTGCTTCCTGTCAATAACAAAAACACCTGCCCCTTGCTCTGGGGACAGGAACCATAGTAGGTGTATGTGCAGTGCATGGCAAAACTCTTGAATATGCCAAGTGTAATAACATTACCCTGCCACATGTTACCTGGTGTACTTCATGCAAACAACCTTCCCCAACCACTGAAGCCATGGCCAATGAGTTTTTAATATGACTGTCTTCTGTTGAATTTTTTTTTCAGGGTCCAATGATAAATATGCAAATAATAATAATAATACAAGTATTTATATAACGCCTGATCAATCAAGATTGCTCTCGGGTGCTCTACATGCATGCACTCGTAACATGCACTCATTACAATTATATTAAAAACAATACCAACAATAAAAACTAGTCCATGGAATGTTTTTTACATAAATAGTCCTACCATAAATAATATATAATAATACAATTTTTATGCATATATATAATTTTTAAATAATAATAAATGCATATACAAATGTTCACATCAGCATATATCATAAAGAGACTAATCTAAAAATATGCGTTTTTAGAAGTGAATCACTGAACCTGGCAACCGATTCCACAGATTAGCTGCGGCCAGATATTTTAAGTAGGTAAACATTTACATTTTACTAAAATGTATGTCTGGTGTAAGCCCTACCAATGACACCAGCAAACATCAGAACACTGTAATGTATGTCTGGTGACAGCCCTACCAGTGACACAAGCAATCACCAGAACACTGTAATGTATGTCAGGTGTAAGCCCTACCAATGACACCAGCAAACATCAGAACACTGTAATGTATGTCTGGTGTCAACCCTACCAGTGACACCAGCAAACATCAGAACACTGTAATGTATGTCTGGTCTCTGCCCTACCAGTGACACCAGCAAACATCAGAACACTGTAATCCAGCAGCAGGTCAAACTAATACAAACGTCTCTAGTCTGTACACAACAGAGTATTTTTTAAAGATAATAGATCTATTTGTGGTTGCTACATTTGTTTATGTGGCTGGATGGTTTCCACCCATTGACAGTTCACCAATAATTGCTTGCAAATACAATTTGCAATGAATCGCAAGAATCATAATTTTGCATTTATCCATGTGGTGAGCAACAACTGGCTCAGTAATAGTCTAATAACTAGAGCCATGCAATATATTTAACATGCGATATATCTACATAAACAAAAAGGTGAAAAGGTCAAGGGTCACACAGCTGGAAACTGCCTGGAATTTTCATACATTTAAGTTAATTTACAATTTACAGATGATTTTACAATTGACATGTCTATGCACATTATTTAATTTTTTTTTATTAAATATAGTGTTCATGGATACCTTTAATAGTATATAAAGTATAATCACTAATTCATAAAAAAAAAACTAATATATAATTATGTGTTTCACCATGTTCATGTTTTTAATTAAATGTTTCATATGAATTATTGACAAGTATTGTTAACAACAAGCACCCACTGCCTGCGCAGTAGTTATTGGACACACTTTAGATGATGAATAATGTGACCAATGCAGAAAAAACGTCTGCCTGTACGTGTGTGGTCGTGTAGAGTACAGGGGTCATATTACCACACAAAACAGTGTCTAAGGCAACATGTCTGCTCTCTAGACACAAATGGAAGATACTGGCTGTAGATTAAATCATGGGTGTAATATTACACAGTCGTAGGAAGTTTTGTTAGATAAAATGATTTTTTTAAGTCTCCAGTTGGAGAAGCACTCCAAAGTGAGAATAAAGGACGGATTTAATACTTGATAAACATTTGTAGTCATAACACAGCACAATTAACCCTCGCTTTACAGTCAACTCAGAATACACACCACCTCACATTTATGGTCACCCAGGGACAGTCAAAAAATTTTCCATGACAGTAAAATATTAAGTATAGGACATTAGTCCCCTTAATATGGTCACCTCACTATTCAGGACACGTTGGCTCAGTGCTGAGGGTGAGGTTGTTTATCATTATAATAAACAAAACATACATTACCTTAACATTTGTGATACTGGTGAGTTTGTCTTTCATGTGGATAATCGTCTGGCTTTGCAAGTCTAACTCCCTGCAAAAGTCATATTAAAAATGAAATTACCAATTTGAGTTCAACATGTACATCAGACATGGGGCAGGGTATATTTTCAGGAGTAAAGTACAAGTACATTGCTAAAAGCTGAGTATGAGTACATTTCCATGATTACGAGTACATTTCCATTATTACGGGTACATCTTGTATGGTGTAGTAAAAATAACAGTTTTAAAATAAACATTAATTCCAACTGACTCTTTAAATTAACTCCAATTCCAACTGACTCTTGAAATTAACTTCAATTCCAACTGACTCTTGAAAACCAATTCCAATTCCTTTATGGTCACATAATGCAGAGCGCCACATTTGGTCACTACTTTATTTTAGTATTTTCGTAATATATAACAAAACTTCAACATCAGACGTTAATTAATTCATACCATATATCATGGAACAATGCATATTTAATATACATGTTATTTTAAAGGGTTTAAAGGGTTAAAGGTTTTACTTCATCAATTTTAAAAGGGTATAAATTCTTTTGTCTAACTTGTGGAAAGTGGCTCCTTATGTGGAAAAAGGTGTCCATCACAATCCGCTTGATATGAAATTAAATTTTAGGGTAACTTTTCAACAAAAGCCTAAAACTTGTTTGGGGATCGGGCAGATAAATTCTCAAGGATGGCAATGTGTTGAGTCCCCCCCACCCCCAGGAAACATCATAAAGATTATTTATATCTGCTCTTGAAGCCTGTCAAGTTCGCTCTTTGATTAACAGTATTTGAAGTTAGGTGAGTCAATCTAACTTCAATGTTCAATTGATGGGGGCACCATGCACTGTGAAAAATCAGATCAAACCCACTGGAACATAGGTTCTCAATCACACCTGGCTTTGGCTATTGTCTACCTACAAAGGTTTACTGACAATGGAATCCAACCATCTGGATGGATTCTTTACAAGAGTGGGCATGTTTATTTTGTCACAGTCGATCTGGTCTGTAATCTATTTACATGAATTCTAGTGTACACAGACAGGTGTGCAAGTTGCATTATGCTTACTAGAAATTACATCTAGTAACTTGTGATTAAATATTTGGCAGAAATGTGAACAACGTGTATGATTATAAACCAGTATTGAACATTTATGTAGGGCTTACTTAAATTTGACCAAATGTATAAAAATACAAGAGTGATACATTTCACAATGTTATTGAACGATTTTAAAGTGAAATCTTAAAAGGCCGTAGCATGCTGCTTAATGAGGAATTTCCTAACACAGTGTAGTATAATGGCTGGCAGAGATTACGGATTGGTACATATATCATATAGTACTGTACATGCTGTGGCAGGACTGCTGTAACAGGTTACACCCAAAGATTCAGTCATGCATGTAATTTTCTCTTTCAACAAAGGTGGTGATCCAACAACTTAGGTTGTCATCTACACTGCTTAGCTGCTGGTGTTAGTTAAGATATAGGTTCCTCTACACAAATAAAATGCTACAGTCAAGACTGCAGTGATGCAACCTTATCTTAGATGTAGAGTGTTATATAATATATGTGACATATATCTCACAATTGATGGGTGTTTTCTATGGAAGGTGTTGGCTTTAAATTATAAATCACGTGTGCTGTCGTTCACACATGATAAGCACATCAATCCATATGCAAAACTCTTACTACTTAGTAATTAAACCTTGGCTAAATGCATCTCTTGTTCTCATGTCCAGTAGCTAAGACCACTGTTTTAGTATAAAAAAAAGCAATTTTATTTTTGCATTTAAAATGAATGCCTGCAGGACTATTCATACTTTTTAATGATATGATTATGTAAGAAAACCCTGTTAATACACAAAAAGTGACATTTAGTGAAAAACATACATATATCTTGTTTTAGCAATTATAAAACGTTTTGCAAAATACATTTGAAAATATTGAAATACCACCCTTCAACGGTATGAGTTTTACAGAGTCATAATAATATACATTGACAAGGTAAAAGTATATATAATTATGATAATTAAATGCAAGAAGGGCACCCAGAGCCAGAAACTGCCCTGCAGGATAAAATTAAGCTGTATACAAATATACCATCTCCTTGAATCTGTCAGTCAGTTGACATGGTACTTTCATAACTGACAGGTTCAACATGCCAAAAGGGTTGCTGCAGTTATTATGCACACTTCAGAATAAATTCATAAATGTGTGGGGCAAAAGCACAGTGGTTATAACGTGTGACCTTTAACGAAGAGGAGAAGGGTTCCTATTCCCAGAGAAGTTAAGTTGGTGTCAGATGGAACAAATCTTTCAGGGCTGAAGTGTAAAGTGCCTTGAGTAGTCCTGAGGACTGGATACCTCTTTACACTAGAAGTTACCGTTTAACTTCTGTTACATAAGTCAAAGAATTTTCTTTAATACTAATCTGAATATTAAATTTTTCCAAATACAAATCTTCCATACCCAAACTCATTCAATATCTGATGCACATCATTTCTCTGAATTTTTACAATAAGTCTGAGAACACAGAAATTAGGATGAAATGACTCCACGAATGTTAGATGACCCAACTTGAACAACTATTGATAAAATGTAGGAACCAAAATGTACCAGAGACAACACTGTAATTTTATCAAGCGGATAACAGCTAAAGTGGGACTGGTGTCGTGTGTGATGTCAACAGCCAGTCAGACAAAACAGGTGTAGAAAGGTGATCCCAAACAAAGACAAATAAAAAAAAATGTCACCATTCATATGCAAGTACGACTTTTACTCTGTATTATATTGCGTACCAATTTGCTTGATTTGTTAGTACATAGTAATTATTACAGAAATAATTGTCACAAGTAATTGTGGTTTCACTAGGCAGCTAATAACACTGGAGAGGACATCAATGAACTGAGTTAGGACTGTGGACAGGTGTCAATGATAATTGGGAAGGCTGGTGTTTTGCTATAGAATGTTGCCAGGCAATTTATATCAGGATTACTAAATAATGACAATGGAGTTGAATGAGTGTGCATAAAGAGCTAATAATATTATGCTAAATTGTTGTGTAGAGATTACTGGATAACACACATAATGTGACTGAACTTACTTGAAATGATAAATTGAGACAAATTATGTTAGCAACTTTGAGATGGACGTTAAGGTCAACTGTATGCATGACATTGCATGTGCACAAAGTGCTAATAACAGTTAAATTGTTGTATAGAGATTGTCAGATTGACATGAAATGGTAAATTGTGAATATATTAGCAACTTTGAATCGGAACTGGACTATTAATAAATGAATGTGTTCATTGAAAATGCTAACTAAAATAAAATTGTATGTAACAGTACTCATGATTCTGTTGTTCTTTCAATGCAAGAATAATGCATATCATTTCTCTATTCGATAGGCCATATAATGAGCAATATCACATATAAATCCATAAGAGAGATTAGATACTGACAGTTTCTGATGTCAGAAGGTAGTTTCTGACGTTGTCTCATCAGAAATACCTTTCTGACAGTCAGAAACCTAACCATAGTAGGAAGAATTGTTAGAATAATTGTTATAATAATTTAGCATATATGCTAAATGTTATACATAACATTTCCAAGTTGGAATACGCAAGTCGCAAATAGTCCAAAGTTGGTCAAATTATTGAAATAGCGATTAGAATAAGTATATAGTAGTTTCGGCCCACAGAGCCCGCTGGCAATGGTTGTATACACGATTGCTTTGGCCCATGCAAGCAAAAACACTTCATGGTTGACCGGTTGCGAAAATGGTTGATTCAGCCTATGAGCCGAACTGGTTATGGGCCGAACCATCCGACACCCATTAATGGGGTCAACGGTGTCATCATCAAGGGTTCGACACTCCTACACTTGTCACTCTGGAGTTTGGCTACACTGAATACACTAGCTGACCCACAAGCTGGGGCAAATGGTTAATGACAGCATAATCAGTAGGCTAATAATCAGTAATATTGACTGTCGTACTTTGCCTTCGTTACAGATTCGCAGTCCAAGTTGCGTAAGCAGTGACGTGACGAACTAGCTGTTGCGCCTTCCGGCAACGTAACACTGTTGGCGTCGTTGTCTTCACCAACATTTTTGATATTCAATTGTATGTCGATATTTACGCACGGAATTTACAAAATTCAGCTTTAAACAGTGACATTGGAGAGGAGACAAATCGACATTATTGGGTACCGATTGGTGATAAGTCTGCGGTGCCACATGCACAAGAATCATATGAGTCACATGGACGATTGAGCGATGGAATTTGCGGGACAGAGTGATGATGATGTGATGCTGCTTCCGTCAACTTTTATGAGTTATCGACGTATAAACTCGCTCATTATCCTACCTCTTGTTTAACGGTCGGACTCTCACGGCTACCTTCACGGATGCCATGGCGATTCCAAACTGTGTATGCAGAAAATGAACGTAAATAATTACACGCTACATTGCGACATTCGACCTAAACAACAGTCAACACATCTAGTAATGTTAACAAGTTGAAGGAAGCCAAGTGACCTACATCGAAAGCGAGACCGTCGTGACGTCAAAACGAGAGCGCCGCGCATGTGCTTTTGTTTACAAACACGCTACAGGTTAACAAGCACGGCGGGTATTTCCAAAAGCCCAGATGGCAAGTGGACAAGGAAGCCATTGGCTTATCGAGAGTCCAACAATTTTCATCTACGTGGAACCCGCCCTCCTGAGATATGTGTCAGTCCTGTTTTTAAACATATTCACGCTGCTAGGAGTTATACAATCCGTAGACAATTTGTTCCATTCATTTATTGTCCTCTGTGAGAACGAGTACTTCCTGATATCCACTATACACTGATCCTTTACTAATTTTACCTCATGTCCTCTAGTTCTGCTATCTTTCTTGAGTGAGAAAAAAATATTTCTATCAATATTTTCATCCCCATCTCAAAAACTTCAATCTGATCTCCTCTTAATCTCTAGAGTTGTTAAACCACATTCTTTTAGGCATTCTTCATAGCTAAGGTCTCTCAGTCCTGGAATACTTTTAGTTGCTCTCCTTTGTATGCGTTCAAGCGTATTTATATCCTTCTTACGGTATGGTCTCCACCCTTGTGTACAGTATTCTAAATGAGGTATAACTATTGCTTTAAACATAGGTATAATTAGCATTTTTCCTTGTATGTTATGTTTCTCCTAATCAACCCAAGAATTTGATTACCCTTTGAAACTGCAATACCACACTGCTATGAAACCTTCATATCAGCGCTTATTGTAACTCCTAAGTCCTTTTCTTTTACAGTAGTACCCAGATCAGTATCTCCTATTTTATAGTTTACATCCAAGTTCCCATGTCCTGCATGTAGGCATTTACATTTCCCAAAATTGAACAACATCTGCCATTTCTCAGACCATTTCATTAATCTGTCTAGATCGTTTTGTAAATGTTGTTTATCACCATCAGTGTTAACCTTTCTAAACACTTGTTTCAATATGCAAATTTCAGTACGTTACTTGTTATATTGTTGTCCAAGCCATTGAGAGATATTAAGAATAATAAAGGTCCTAATACTGATCCTTGTGGTACCCCACTCAAAACTGATTTCCAGTTTGAAACTTCTCCATCTACTACAACACGCTGTCTTCTGTCAGTCAGCCATTGTTCTATCCAGTCAATTATGCCATCCCTGACAGCATGGGCTTTTAATTTAAGTAGTAATCTTTGTTGTGGTACTTTGTCAAAAGCTTTCTGAAAAAAAGTAGATAATATCTACTGACGATCCATCGTCTATTAACTTGGTGATTTCTTCTAAAAAACATAACATATTTGTTAAGCATGACTTCGCTTTTAGGAATGCATGTTGAGATGAATTTAATCATTTATGCCTAGCAAGGATGTCCACCATATGGTCTTTAATTAGCCTTTCTAATAATTTACAAATCACTGACGTTAAGCTCACTTGCCTGTAATTCTCTGATTTATTTCTCGAACCCTTTTTAAATAATCGTATTATGTTTGCTTCTTTCCATTCAAAAGGAACAACTCCCTGTTTTAATTACAAGTTGAACACTCTTGCAAGTGGTATACTGATTTGATCAACTGTTTCCATTAGTAGTTTTGGAGGAATTAAATCCACTCCCGGTGATTTATTATCCTTCATTGCCTTTATTTTCTTAGGTACCATTTCTGGAGTTACAATTAACGGTCCTAAATCGTCAGATTTAGCCTCCTTAAATTTAGCATCTGGAACTGGTAATGAACTAATATCCTCTCTGGTAAACACTGAAATAACCATTTAGATCTTCCCCCATTAAAAACCCCTGTGATATTATATTTCCAGCACTGTCTCCTAGAGGTCCAACCTTGTCTTGTACGTTTTGTTTACTCCTGACTTATGCATAAAAACTCTTGCTGTAATTTTTTATGTTACATGCTAGCTTTTGCTCATAGCTCCTTTTAGATTTATTCTCAATTTCATATTTTAGAATATTCCAACATTCAATTGCAGTCTTATTCGTTAGCATTTTATTCCAATCTAGCTTTGCTAAGTATTTTCTTATATCTTTATTTATACCTTTGTAAAAGTTTTAAAATGTATTTGATTAGGGTCACTGTTACCCAATAGTTCATGCATTTTTATATTGTCCACTAATTCTTTTTGTGCTGAGTAAGGAAGCTATTCTGAATTAAAAATAAATATTGTTGGTCATCACCCTCTGTACTCTCTAGAGATTTCTATTGTATGTGTCCATGGTTAAAATCTCCCATTATGATACATTCCCCTTTACTAACTTCCTTTATAGCATGTTGTATTTTTGTGTTACCCCTTTGTTTATGTTTGGACTTAGTAAACTAATCCAATAGTTAATTTTAAATTTCCTGAAACTATTTTGCACCAAACAGCTTCATCGCAATCTGCTTCCCTTTCTAATTTTATTTCATAAGCCTGAATAGATTCTTTAATATATAAAATAACTCCCCCTCCCCTTCTTCCTATTCTATCTCTCCTAAACATTACATATCCTGTTAGTCCTAATCCAGCATCTGTTATGTCTATGTTGGCCAGTGATTCAGTTATACCAATTATGCGAGGGTCAATTTCTGACAGGGGGGGGCGGCGCATCACTTACTCTGTTCCGCCTTCTGGACGAGTTGTCTCCATCCATCGCGATCTTCTGCCATTCTCTCCTACTCTCGGCTCTTCACCTATAACCTTTCAATACCCGTACTGTCCCTCCATCTTAATTTCTGCCTTCCTCTTCTCATTCTACCACGCTCTGCTGTCAGTCTATCTTCACGCATTCTCTGTATGTCGCAGTCTACTCCCCATTATATCTTGAAATTAATCATCCCCAGGTAGATGTTTATTCGTTCCAATCTCTTCTCTTAATTCCCCCATCTTCATACTGAACGCATGCACACATGCACGCACGCACGCACGCACGCACGCATGCACATACATCCATACATACATACATACATACATACATACATACATGTACGTATGTATGTATATTTTTATTATGCTCAGCCCCAAGCCCGGCCTGGCCCGGCCCGCTCACACTAGGCCCAGGCCTAGTGTGAGGGGAGGAAAGGGGAGGGGCGGGGGTGTTGCTTATCGTGGGAAAGCCTTATTTTTTGCATGGCAAAGTGACCTATGGTGAGCGGTTGTGACCTTTGGTAAGGAGGTAGCCTCCTGTGATTGCCCAATGTAAAATAATTGGCAACCAATGCAAACTTTGCAACACAGGAGTAATGTGATCATGTTTTCTGGTATAATTTGTGTTGTTCCAGTCGAGTCATCAAGAACTCATGATCGACTGCATCAAATGCGCTTGACAAATCAAGCAGAAGCAAGATTTATCAAGATTGCCATCCCAAACAACAAGTTCCAGATGGCAAGTCTACAAGGAAGCCATTGGCTTATCAAGGGTCCAACAATTTTCTCATCTATGTGTAGCCCACCCTTATCAAATATCTGTCAGTTCTATTTTTAAACACATTCACACTACTAGCATTAACACAATCATTTGGCAGTCTGTCCCAAACATTTATCACCCTCTGTGAGAAAGAGTACTTTCTCATGTCCAACCTACACTGCTCCTTAACTAATGCTGCTTTGTGTCCTCTGGTTCTACTGCCTTCTTTAAGTTTGAAGAACATATTCCTATCAACATCCTCATAACCGTTCACTATTTTAAACACTTCTATTTGGTCTCCTC
>SDWI01001327.1:61421-98916 GCA_009193005.1 Lamellibrachia luymesi
GTGTGTGTGTGTGTGTGTGTGTGTGTGTGTGTGTGTGTGTGTGTGTGTGTGTGTGTGTGTGTGTGTGTGTGTGTGTGTGTGTGTGTGTGTGTGTGTGTGTGTGTGTGTGTGTGTGTGAATCGTGCATAGCCTTACAAGAACGCGTGATTGCATAATGCGAGAACGATGTCTCTCAACCATAGCCTGTGAGACAGTTGCCCAAGGCAGAGAATAATATGAAAACCCAGCAGTACACAGGCCTACACTACAGGAACAATGAAAGGAAGGCGGCGGTAAATTTCCGAATACTTAATGCAAATTCCCTATGTAACAGCTCATATTTGGTTGACTTGAGCGCTCCCTGGCGCTGTATTCAATTGGACCAATAGTTGGGGTTTTAACGTCCGAGCGAGTTCCTAAAGACCCAGATCAAATAAGTTTGTTGATAAAAATAGAAATGATAAATAAATAACCTCTCCTCATTATCATTATTGCTCCCGGAACATTATAAATCAGTTCATCACTTTTTGTGAAACAATATCCGGAAAAGTATTTGTTTTCAATGGCGCGAATTAAATTGTATATTGTTGGTCTTCCGAAAAAGGCTAGCAGCGGTTGCGCTTTCATGCCGGTCCTGGCTGACTCGGTCCCTGCTTTTAGCTTGAGCCGTGGACGAAGACATCGCAGATGGTGGAGTCGTCACGATATGGAGCAGGCGCAACATCCGTAATCGTTGTACAGTTGATACAGCGAGGATCGTTGACTGATAGGCGTCGTCACCGCGTCGAAGTATATCCTACAACATGGGACGAGTGGTGTACATGTTGTCATTTATGAACGTGTATTAATAAAAGGACAGTGTGGACTTGATATACGAACGTATTCATACTCAGACGGGTTTATTTAGATCTGATTTCAAATGTCATCATGTTCATAATCATACATTAAATGTCATGGAGGCTTTTATTAACATATTATATGTAGCAACAATGAGAACAATCAAAAGTAAAACTCAAAGTTATTAACTACATAGGGGTCTAAGTTGTAAAATATTACATGACTATCGACACTCATAGGACGACGAATGGTTGGAATAAACTACCAGCTGATTGTATAATGTTAGCTGCGTGGATATATTTAGGCAGAAACTGTAGACATCTGACAGGAACTCGCCGAGCACATGATATGGGACCCCAGATAAGACAGTGCCTCTTTTGTCTGGATCTAATGTCTAACTTTAGATGACATTCCCTTTGAATATGTGCGTGTGTGGGCTCGCGCAGGAGAAAGACCTTTCTAGATTAACAAGAGAAAACAATCGGCAACAGCTAATGTTGCATGGTGACTTATGACTTATGACATTTAAGTCAAACAGCCCTGTCTTGGGCTAACATAGTAATGGTTTATTTCAGAGTTTTCCTTCTCTAGAGTTAGTGAGTCCACGACAGTTTTTTTGCATTTCACTGCATGGGATATTGTACTTCCCCTGGCATTGACACCAGGTAGAAGGGACCAACGGCTTTCGGTGTCTCTTTAGAAAGACAAAAGTAAGGTGAACAAAATTGCCCAAGCTTCGAAATTGAACATCGTCCTCTCGATCGACAGTCTGACGCTCTGACCATTGGATCACCCCCCCCCCCCCCCCAATAGTGTCATAAGACTCTCGTGGAGTCGTTTACCTGATGGCGTAGAGCAGGGTGTGACGGAATGGACCCATCTCGTTGCCGTCCTGGTCGGGTGTGAAGTACCACTCGCCGTCGAAGAATGTCCGGTCGCCCTTCTCTTGTAGTTCCTTCTTCGTCATCCACAAGGGCAAAGCCACCGTCTCCGCGTGCAGGACAACGCCACCTGTTGGATAACTGAATGTTGAAAGCAGAAACACGACGCCACCTACAGGCTTTGAATGATGACATTGTTCAAATGTTCGCCCAAGCGAGAATAGTATTAGCCATATCGTTCTAGTTCTTGTTCTAGTTGTTTCCAGCACTCGGCAACGTTCTATTAACTGACAAGTCTGTATGTTTTGATTTCTACAATTGTATGGTGTTTCGAGGTCTCATTCAACTAGCCCCAGCCTTTTATAGAACATCATCGCCAAGCCACTCTTTTATGCTGGCATTGATTTGAGGGTGGTCACTGCCAGGGTGCACGTCGTCTTCAATGGTTCTTTTACGTCACCAATTAAATGAGACGGGACCGACATTAACGTGATCATCCAAGTCATGAGAGATCCACAGTCTCCAATGTTGAGAGCCAGTTTTTTTTACACCAAACATACCCATGCCCAGTCCGGATCTTGTACTCAGAACTCATGTCATGTAAAGCGGATGTGCTAACCAGTACACGACCGCGCCTCTGTACCTCTCTTTGTGTGGCCAACTTTACCGGCGTTTCTTCAAAATTATCTGAAGATTTTTTAAGGAATGTTTTCCTGCAACAAGGGACGTGTTATCTGTAGAATGCAACATGTTTTCTAATTACAATTTCTTGTAACTTCATGTTTTCCGCCTAATTCTGTCTTAATTACGGTCGAAGTTTACTTACAAGCTTTAACAAGATTTAACAAGATTGCTATCCAAGGCAAAGACCGAGATGGCAAGTGGACAAGGAAACCATAGGCTTATCGAGTGTCCAACATTTTTCATCTATGTGTAACCCGCCCTCCTGAGATATGTGACAACCTTGTTTTTAAACATATTCACGCTGCTAGCAATTCCACAATATGTAGATAATTTGTTCCATTAATTTAATATCCTCTGTGAGAACGAATACTTCCTGATATCCTATCTACACTGATCCTTTACTAATGTTACCTCATGTCCGCTAGTTCTATTATCTTTCTTAAGGAGAAAAAAAACATTTCTATCAATATTTTCGTACCCATTCAATATCTTAGAAACTACAATTTAATCTCCTCTTAACCTTCTTGCTTCTATAGTTGTTAAACCACATTCTTTTAAGCGTTCTTCATAACTAAGGTCTCTCAGTTCTGGAATAATTTTAGTTGTTCTCCTCTGTATTCGTTCAAGCGTATCTATATCCTTCTTACGATATGGTCTACAGTATTCTAAATGAGGCCTAACTATTGCTTTATACAGAGGTATAAATAGCTTACGGCAAATTACCAAAAAGATTACGTTCATCGATTAAAGCACTAGTGAGGGATGTGGCAGGAAGTGGGAGGTTGGTTCTACAGATTGGTGGGCGGTTGGTTCTACAGATTGGTGGGAGGTTGGTTCTACAGATTGGTGGGAGGTTGGCTTCCAAAATAAGAGAGAAGTTGGATTGGTGGAAGGTGGACTCTCAGATACAGTGAGAAGTGGGAGATTGGCCTTACAACTACTGGGCGATAGAAGGTTGAGGCGCCTGCCACACATCCTTCATTGGAGACGGCCATATGCTTTGATGATCTCCGAGTTATATATTTGTATCGTTTGTTTTATGGAATGCAGGTAAACGAAAGCATGCACGACAGTTGGAAGATCACACCGTACTTTAATATCACACCGTACTTTAATTACTACTTTATTCCAATCATGATGCCAATCTAGACCCCAACTCCAGACGCAAATCCAAAACCCTCTTGACGCCGGGGCGGATTCAGGATTCCACCAGAGGGCGGTCGCGTATAATCTGCGTCTATTACTGGTTAAGGTCATCACGGGCGTTCATAAGGTACAGTATAAATTATCAAAACTATGTGTTAAAAAAAAAAGTACTAGATAAACTTTAGTCCGATGTAAAATTCTTCAAAGTCTAGAGTTGCGTACCAAACGCTGATTATAACAGCCGGCAAAGTATTGTGTCAAATTTCCATGAGTCGAGCGCCATACAAGCTTAGTCAGCGCAACACTCTAGCATCCCGTACCTCTCACTGCCAAGTCCTTGCGCACTCTCTCCACGACGTCCGCCGTGTTCTCGTAGCCGCAGTGTGTCGGTCGTGGCACGTACGTAATGCACCTTACGGCAGCACGTACACCGACCAATGGCGCCCTCTCGCGGGCCGCTGTGTACCGCGCCGTGTAGCCCACGCGCACGAAGAAGGCGCGGAAGCGACGCGCGATCTTCATCTCAAACATGCAGTCCGTGTTGAAGTGTCGGCCGCAGTTCTCTGGCGCATACACATGCAAAGAAATTACTCGGCGAATTGGTAACGTACGGCATAGAACCTATCCATACAAACATCGGCAATTTTCCGAATAAAGTGTGACGTTATCTGCAAAAAGTTGATATTTATTTTTCATCTCTTAGTCTGCATATGTTTAAATAAATTGGTTTAATAAAAAAACTATATTATGCGGTCAACGTTTCTGCGGTCATTAACCAGGTGACGTTAACTTTGATACGTCACTTGCCCCGTAAGCGGGGCAAATTGTTACATCATACGGGGCATGTTGTTACAGCAAAGGATGTGTGGATCGCAATGCAAGTGTCACTCTTACATATTACTGTTATTACATTAATTGGTTTATACATATATATATATACATCGTACACACAGTGCATAACAATGTAGGTGTTCACAGCTTCATATATTAAGCTTTTAATTTTTAGTTGCCAAAATGCACTAATTCCCCGGATTCTTACATAACAAACAAGTGTGAATGGAATGTAAATTATTGAATGGAGAATGAAATAGTGAATGACAATATACATGTAATGCGACTTCTACTTGATTGAATGATACACACACGTACACACTCACGCACATGCGCACGAATATCCACATTTCAATGTATCGTGCAATGTTTATTAATTTTAAAAATAAGGTGTGCCATAAAAAAATTAACAAGATTACCATCCAAGGCAAAGCACCCAGATGGCAAGTGGTCAAGGAAGAAATTAGCTTATCGAGAGCCCCATTTTTTTAATCTCTGTGTAACCCGCACTTCTGAGATATTTATTAATTTTGTTTGACGCTGCTAGCATTTACATTACTGGTTAAAAACGCTAGACTTCACAAGTGAAATAAAGCGTTCACACGTCGTGGTTAAATAAATTCAGTTCTTTCATTCATTGTCATCACATAACTCGCTGTCTGAGCCATCGTAGTCTGCCGGCTTATGTAACAAAAATCATGTTTGTGAAAATTTTTGATAGAATCTTTGCAACAGTGCTTAAAAATAGCAAAATATTGTTGTGAACATGAACACGATTGTTGCCATTTTTTATGTGAGGGTTTAGTATGATTTTTCATAAAAACTAAAATAAAAATAAAAAAATTTTTTTTATCAATAATATAACAGCATGTGATGCTGGAGTCACCTCGCAGTCCAGATGATCCTACCTTTAATGACAAGGCAGAACGAATCTCATTGAACGGTCTGGCGGTGAAAACAACATGTGCATGTTTCGGCCTATAACTCGCTCGTGCAACCACCGCCTGCCGCAGATTCTCAAGCAGCAGTAGACAATGTGTTTGGCCTTCCCATCATCATTGTGTTTGGCCTTCCCATCATCAATGTGTTTGACCTTCCCATCATCAATGTGTTTGGCCTTCCCATCATCAATGTGTTTGGCCTTCCCATCATCAATGTGTTTGGCCTTCCCATCATCAATGTGTTTGGCCTTCCCATCATCAATGTGTTTGACCTTCCCATCATCAATGTGTTTGACCTTCCCATCATCAATGTGTTTGGCCTTCCCATCATCAATGTGTTTGGCCTTCCCATCATCAATGCTGAAGCTCACAAATGGTCCACTTTGGTTACAGCACTATATCAGCTTACAAGATTGAATGAGATCCTACAAGTCGAGCACTCGACTCGCATTAAAGACAGCAACATGTTCCTAGCAAGTAATGAGACCAAGGATTAACTGATGTTGTATTTAGCTCAGCAGCTCGTGGACACAAGTACTGTCGTGAACGTGATGACTGCAACAAGGGAGAGTGTCATAACAAACTATGAATCCCGTCTCATCGTGGAGGCAAGTTCACACGAAGAGGCAGACACAGTCATAATTCTACATACTGTAGACGTTGCTGGATTTCGGGTCCATATATATTCACATTTCACATATGTTCTCCTCTTGGCTCTGCGCAGGAATGCAGCATCGGTCATGGGCACTGGCGAGCGTCGTCACAAAGTCATGCTGCAGCCTATCTATGATGGACTTGGTCCACAGAAAGCAGCCGCTTTGATCAACTGGCACGCTCTTACTGGATGCGACGCAACAGGACATACACATGGAAAGGGGAAGAAAGGACGTTTCACAGTCTTTCTAGCTTCTAGCCCTGCAGTACTCAGTGCGATGTCTAGCCTTGGTGTAGGACAGGAACCGTCTACCGAAGTGTATAAAGGTTGTGAAGAATTCCTATGCACACTCTTCTGCCCACATAAACTCTCAATCGTACACGCAAAGGATGTGATATGGCATATGTTCAAACAGCTGAAGCCTGACCAAGGAGTGGACAAACTTCCACCTACGCCAGGTGCTTGGAAGGAACACATAAGACGTGCTCATGTGCAGGCAAGCATCTGGTCTCAGGACCTTGTCCTGAACCCAGAATGTCCCAACCCACTGCAACTTGGATGGTGCCAACAAGGTGACAGGCTGATGCCAATAATGTCCGAGGATCCTCCCGCACCAGATTCAGTGCTACAGCTCATCAAGTGCAACTGCGGTGCCACTAATTTCGAATCAACGAACACATGTACCCGGAGGTGCTCGTGCAAACGAAACAACCCTGCATGCACAGAGCCATGCCACTGTGAAGGGGACGAACACTGGTACTGCAACACACGAGCGACTCTGATCGGAGAAGACATCGAAGATGAAGAGTGAAGTGAGTATTGCAGTTAAGGCAACTTTGTCTACAGTATTTGAAGCATTATGTGACTACCATGGCTAAACCAACTGACTTGCAGGAATAATAATGTCGGAATGGTTCAAATACACATCAGAATTGCAGTTATGTAATTTCGTAAATTATACGGACCAACAATTTACGTTACGCTGGCTTCATTTTGGAGTTATATATGACATATAACTCCACAATTAACTTATATAATGACTTTAATTGGCATGGGAATATCACATTACTGAAATATAGGCAAAACACTGAGCATTTTAAAGAGTCACATGTGATATGGTTATTATGAACAATAAATGTTTGCCTTTTGTGGGCAAGTTTCACACCCTTGTTTATATCCCCCTAAAATCACCCCAAACCATCATGAAAAAATGGCAACATCACTTTTCGTAATCTTCATGGTTTTTAGATGGGAATGAACACCATTTGCAAGATTCTACCCAACATTTTGGGTTTGTTACATAAGTTGGTGGACTATCGGTACGAGCCACTCTAGCGTTGTTAATTTGCTCCAATACAACTGTAACAACTTGCCCCAAACACAATTTTTGCAGTTGAACAAAGTTAACAAATCCTGAATTTCAGTTTAACTTCTACTTGGCATAACATAACCTCTTACACAATATAGTAGACATGTTTCAAATTTCAGTTTAACTTCTACTTGGCATAACATAACCTCTTACACAATATAGTAGACATGTTTCAAATTTCATTCACGGAGCATAAAAAGTGGCTGCGTGAGATAATATTATGTGGGCACACCAAAACAGATTTACGTGGTTAAAAAGTCATTTTTGTCCATACATCTTTAATTTCGTCTTTTTAGATTTTTGGACAGTGTGTTTACCGGTGGACTTCCATCCAATTGCTGTCGATGGTATATCCATATGGGTGCTATGCTTTCGTAAAACGACTCTGTAATAACGTGCCCCTGTATACAACCAACCCCGGTCTCCCCCACCTAGGGGTCACTTACTAAATTAACTTGATTACTTACCTTGAGCTACGCTCTACAGAAGTCCATCATATTATTCCATGCTCTGCAGACATGTAGCTAATCAAAGGGCATTGTTAGGTTTAGTTTGTCCTGGTGGTACCAATTGGCCAAATTTCATGTTCAGGTCCGTGGCCTAGTGGCCTTGGTTCCCGCAAAATACAAATTGAGAAACTATTGAATGAGAATTGCGACTGCGTCGATCTACTCACTTGACTTCTTCCTGTGCATCGTGTCGATGGTCTGGATGTTCGTCACGCTGACGGACTGAAACAAAACGCTGCGGCCGTGCAACTCACGTAGGACCGGCACACACAGGCATAGACTCTACGTATGCTACATATGGTGTATTGTTAGTGGTGATCTCAATAGATGTACGACACTACAAAAATTGGTTTAATGTGGGGAGGGAGGAGGGGGAGGGGGTTAGTAGCAGTGCGTGCGTGTGTGTGTGTGTGCGTGCGTTCGTTCGTGCGTGCGTGCGTGCGTGCGTGCGTATGTGTGTGTGTGTAGAAGGGGTCTGATGTGAAGTAACATCGGTGTCGTGCAGTGCAGCGATGTTTTGAGATTAACAATAGCCCAGGCTGTTATCGGTACAAAAAGACTGCCATAATCGTTTAATCGTCACTGAAACAAACTATGTTGTGCGGCTACAGCCGAACTTTTCTTTTATTGTTGGTTAAGCTAATTTTGCTACCTTCTTCTTTTCTCACGCACACACGCGCACGTACACACGCACGTACACGCGCACGCAAGCCCCTCTCCCCTCTCCCACCGTCACGCTTTCTCTCTCGCTTGCCGTGATTTTATATTGCCACAGCCGAGTCTAGCAAGCCGTTCGTCTTTTGGTATGTCTGTCTGCATGTCTGCAAATGTAAGGTCTTAAATAGCGCGCAGGGGGGGGGTGTGGTTGAGGTCTGGGCTGGACGTCCCGCTCTACCCAAGGAAAGTGATGTGAAACACATAGCCACTCCTTTCTAGGGGTAGTGATCGCCGCGGGACCGCTGCCTGGCTCCCCAGCTGTGAGTCACTTGCATGCCTCTCACTACTCAACTGTGCCGGCAGCAGCACCTACATGTCGTGCTCCTGTCTAGCAGAGACTGAGGTGTCATGGCGCGACCGAGCACCCAGCGGTATAGCTGGGTATGCCGAGGTCGGATGTGCTGGGCCTGACTCGTCAGTAGCACAACGGCAGCACAACGCTTTTCGCTAAATCAGCGTTCAACGAAGAAGAAGAATAAATTGCGCGGTATCCAGCCCGTATGACTGCTCAAGACGCTTTACGATTCACTCCCTGGCCAATTAGATTTCTCTGGAAAGCATTCAGTCACGTCTGTCTCTCACACCAATGCCTTACCGGATGTTTCTGTACCCAAGCAGCCACAGCGTCTACAAGGCCCGGGAAAGGAGTGTATAAGGCAGGGCGAAAGACGCCTCCCTCGTCCAAAGCGTCCGGGTGGATGTCTTCAATTCCTGCAAACAGACCGCACTTGGTTGTTTGGTTGTTTGGTTGGTTGGTTGGTTGGTTGGTTGTTAGTTTGGTTGGTTGGTTGGTTGGTTGTTTGTTTGGTTGGTTTGTTGGTTGTTTGTTTGGTTGGTTTGTTGGTTGGTTGTTTGTTTGTTTGTTTGTTTGTTTGTTTGTTTGGTTGGTTGGTTGGTTGGTTGGTTGGTTGGTTGGTTGGTTGGTTGGTTGGTTGGTTGGTTGGTTGGTTGGTTGAGAGGACGCTTGATGGAGGGTAGGGAGGGCGAAGGAAGCTGTGTGCCTTCGACTAATTTTTTTTATGTTTGTACAACGGACACATGGTCATCACGCTCAGATGCATTCCACGCGCGCGCGCACGCACGCACGCACGCACGAACGAAAAAACGAACGCACACAGACACCTTGTGATCTATTAACGACGGAAATGTAACTTCTAAATATCATAAACCGCAAAGCTGGTTATTTCTGAATGCGTAGGTTGAACTACAAAAACACCGAATTAGAGTGATAATCATATTATTTCCCACACACCAACGCCAAAATAATGCATAGTAGTCGGTTAAATGTCAAATATGCTTTGGCGCACCCCAGGAACATCTGTGACGTCAACGACAATATAATTCTAAGTAGCATTTTCTCATGTATTTTTAATCATCGAGCACGCAAGGCTAAGATTGTCGGACCGTCCGACGCAAAATTGTATGCAGGGCCTACTACCACGCAATGGTACAGTCTCCCGGGAGGAATAGAACATATGAGCGACGTATTTAATACTCTGGTCATTGGCCTGACCAGTGCAACACTGGCTTAGAACTACAGCTATGTTGCTATTTTGATAGACGGATTTGTAAAGCAGGTTCTATTAGCTTTTAGATACGGGTCCGTAATGCTAGTTCTACTAGCTTTGCGAGACAGGTCTACTCTAATGTACATCCAGGCTGTTACCTCACGAACATAGACCTACTAGTCATTTTACTACATCCATTTAATAATAATAACGAAATTCTATAGCGCCTATATCCTCAGCAATCTGAGCTCAGGGGCGCAACAAAACATGATCATTAAGCATAATCATGAACGGGACAAAAGTCACGCTTTATGTTCCCAAGTTATGATGAGTGAAAGTAAAATAAAATGAAAAACACACCAAAATATAATATGTTATCACATTACGACTTCATTGTTATAGATACGTGTTCCTAATAAACTTTAGTTTTTGTCATAGCAGAACTCCACAGTTTGACAAGGCACTCGAGATACCCAACCTACTTAATAAAATACTAATATTATATGACAGCGAACCGAATATAGCATCGAGTGAATTAATTAGTTACAATGGAAATACGTCGCCAAGTATGTTAAATATAAATGGATATATTCTTTTAAAACATAATAGTATTTTATTATGACATTTACGCATAGTAGCCTATAATCATAGTAAAATATAGTTTCTCCAGTGCACTGTAGGTGTATGTACCATCGCGTCATCAGAGCTCACAGTTATGGATCCATCAATGCTCGGAAGCTGGTCAAAGCGCGGGGCATTTCAGAAAAGCAACACTCACCGATGGTTTCAAACCGAGGCCGATCTTTGACGTAGAATAATCGAATAAAGGACAGTTGATGAGTGTTGTACTCGTCTGCGCACATCGTCTCGAGAGAGTCGACCTCGATGAGACCGGAGCAGTCTTCGGGAGCAAGCTTCAGAGTGGCCGTGTCAACGCCGACCACGCGACCTGCAAGCAACGGTCACGTCGATGTTCTTGTTTTCTTGCTTGCGTGTTATAGGCATACACGCCATGTTATAGGCATACACGCCATGTTATAGGCATACACGCCATGCGTACGGCCAGTGTGGAAACTCCACTAAGAAGAGTGCGTTATCGTTAAATCCCACCCGAAGGTTTTATGCTTTTTATTTAGTAAAATCACCACACGCGTTGCTTCTCGTCATACGACGCCCAAACAAGAAGGTATTTTCTTCATGCCGTATTGGAGCATAGCGTCACTAATGTGTAGTTATTGCGTACACATGTTTCCAGTCAACGATTAGAAATTCAAGTACGTGTGCACTATAACTGTCGTATTCTTGAAAAAGGCAGTGTGTCGTGTTAAAAAGCAACACTTGAACGTGCAAAATCGTTTTTCGCCAACCATGAACACAGAAGCAAGAGGCACCCTCCCATCTGCGATCCTCCAGGCTGAACTTCACAGATTACCTGGCCACTCCCATGCGTCGTAGAACAATCCCACAAGGAACGCCGGGTAGCTTTTCTGTGCTGGCCGAGGCATCTGTTGTAGCCATGGTGTGCGCTAATCCGTTTAGCGTGAAACTGACGGGCCAGAGTTTTACACATTCCTTGCACGTGCAACGCCTGTATGATGCTCTGTCTCTGTTTCTCTGTCTGTCCGTCTGTATGTCTGTATATATGTATGTTTGTATGTCTCTCTCTCTCTCTCCCTCTCTCTCGCACGCACGCACGCACACACGCACACATACTATTTCTCCCTCTGTATATTTGTCTGCCTGTCTGTCTGTCCCTCTATGTATGTCATTGTCTCTATGTCTGCATCTACCGCTTCTCTCTCTCTCTCTCTCTCTCTCTCTCTCTCTCTCTCTGGACCACGTTTTTCTCTCTCTGCCCCACTTTTCTTTCTCTCTGTACTCTCTATATAACCACTTCTCGTTTAGCTGGATTTGTGTTTTCGTTACAATCACTAATGACCGATAACACATGATGAAAAACAACGTGTGTTGGACCTGTGAATGTGCTAGTTCTAAAACCATGTGCCTTTGTAACATAAACAACGTTACCAACACATACATCGGTTAATCATATGGACATGTTTTCGTAAGCAGATTGTCCTTGGGCTGTAGTGAGATTAAAATATGTTCCATCTTGATTAAAATCAAGATTCGAAATGCCACCAAGCTAATCGCTAATGCTGCCCGTATCTTACTTTTCCCGCAGCGTAACGCGATTTGTTGAATGAGGAATGAGCCGTCAGTCCAATTTACACGACACGTCAAACTACGATCACAAACTCAAATATTGCAAAGATCTCAAGATAATGATATTTCGTGTGCTTTGGCAACTCGATACCCCGATGACTCCCGGTGTAGTTGTGTTTACTATGGTTGTGGATAAGGTCATGCAGCCGTTTCTATGTTTGTATGAATACACCAACTACTGGATAGGTTGGTAATGGGCAACGCAATAAGCAAGGATCGCCGCAGTGCACTCAATACATTATAGCAGTGTCTGCCACAAATTATGCACAGCCAGGTACATCAGTAAGTTACTGATTAAAACGTACCATACAAGTTGGCATGTATTACAGATGAAAATACAATACGAACATTTCTTTTAAAAATGTTAAACGAACCTACAGCTTACAAAAGTGTGAGATAAAGTTACAACACACACAACCCAAGGGAAAATATATCTATGTGTAGACCGCACTAGCAGATTGGTACTAGCTAGAGTATTTAGAATTTAATATATACATAAAAGTGTGTGATAATAACCCCCTGGCCCCACCTGTTTCCAGGTGGTGGCCCAACCCTCACGGCCCACGCTTCCACTACGCATCATATGTCATGCCCCGCATTTGTTCCAGTTTCACACTATTCAACCGTTTGAATTTCGTTGTGTCGATTAGTAGTCACCACATCCTTTTTACAGCTACCAACGTTCCGCATAGTTTTTACCTACCTGGAAGCGGGAATTCTCGAAGTTTGTCGTTAAGTTTGTCCAAGGTCTGCTGCAGCGTTTCAAACCGTGGTCGCTTGTGGCCTCGATTCACGTGGCTGGGCACAAAGTCTAGGAAGCCGAGGACGAGGTGGGGCGGGCGGCTGGGTCGACCCCGATGACGGTACCACAGTCTGAAACACACCGTGGTGCACTGATGCCCTAACTAATGTTTGCACAACTGGCTGTCACAAGTAGGAAACGTACATTGTTTTAACAGAAATATGCCACCGTGGTGGTGTGGCTGTTAGTACATGTATTTCATTGCTGAAAGGGACCAGTAACTCTTTCGCGAGTCCTACTGACGAAACAGCATGTTTGTTTGTTTGTGCGTGTGCGTGCATGTCGTGTGTGTGTGTGTGTGTGTGTGTGTGTGTGTGTGTGTGTGTGTGTGTGTGCGCGCGCGCGCGCGTGCGTGCGTGCGTGCGTGCGTGCGTGCGTGCGTGCGTGCGTGTGTGTGTGTGTGTGCGTGCGTGAATGCGTGTACATTCGTTTTTTCCCATGTCTCTCCTACTTTCTCTCCTCGCTATTTCCACCCCATCATCGCTCTTTCCGTCTTCCCATAATTCTACAGTTCGACGTACATTGCTCCTAGTCCCTGTGCTCACCTTAGTCCCGTGATGTAGCAGCTGTCGATCAGATGATGGTCCTCCTCCATGACGTAGGCCGACGACGGAAGGTAGATGTCTTGCACGAATATCACCTTCTTCCGCATCGTCTCGCACGCAACAAGGTCGAGCTCGGCAAATCGCCGCTGCAGCCACTTGTTAGCGCGCTGTACCAGTGCGCTACAAGGAACCGCACCGATTGCTAAAAAATATCTATTGCGATGCCACATACAACGTAATTTTTATGCGGTTCAAGTGAACAACAACGACGACGACGACAGTGGTGATGACGTTGATAACGACAATAATGGGTCTTAATATTCGTGTAATTACTATTGATAGTATTGACAGTGGTAATATTCTTAATGATGATGATTATGATATTGATGATAATGATAATAATAACAATAATAACAATAATAATAATAATAATAATAACAACAACACTATAAGGACATAATAATACCAATAATAGCAGCAATAACAAAAGCAATACTATATTTGAATAATATAAGTTTATATCATTGTTAGCCGTAGCATTTTGCTACACAGAATCAGAAAGATAGTAGGAATATTAGATCAATTTATATTTTGTTGGTATACTCGGCTTGATCAGTCGATTAAAAAAAATGCGATGATGTCATTACACTACCTTTACGTAAATTGGGTTTCCCATGACATTTCCTAAAATATCCTAAATAGGGAGTAATATCCGGGCACTTACTCGAAACGTTCAAAGATGGTGTCACAAGCCAGTGCTGCTGTCGGGTCTATGCAGGCGGGCCAGAAGTCGACCAGCGCGATCGGAACGACGTTCCGCGCTGTCGCTGTGGCCACGTGATTGCTGTCGTTCTGGCCAATGGGCGTCGAGCCGTAGTACACGTTGCCGTTCGCCAGAGCTGCGCAGGCGCACACGCCATTCGACGCTGTCATTGTTCAAGGTGAAGTCACTGCAACAAGCGTGCATCTTAATTGGGGTCATCGAATGTGGATGAAAATAGTTAGTGGTGGTGAAAATAAGTGCTTTTGCTGCTGCAGTCGCAGTCCACCCACCCAAACACCAGGGATGAGTTCCAGTACTCGAGTACTTGTGTACTTAAGTACAGCAAGTACTGTACTTGTATTTGCCATTTTGCTGAGTGCAGTACGTGTACTTGAAGTTGTACTTGACCGTCAAAGTGCTTGGACTTGGCAAGTACTTTTCCAAGAACTTATTTATGTGTTCGTTAAATATTTGGCTCTATCTCAAGAATTGGAAAAAATGGCTACAGTGAAAACGACCGTGTGTTTACTGTTATTTTTTTCTTTCTCACAAAGCGTCATGACATGAAACATAAATGGCAGACCTGGGGCGGAAGTACTCGGTACTTGTGTACTCAAGTACATTTTGGAAGTTCTCGTACTCAAATAACTTATGGGTCATTTACTCATACTTGTACTCATACTCAATGTACTCAGGTTTTGCAAGTACATTGTGAATACATCTGAGTATTTTCTCAATATATGCTGTGAAAATTAATTTATTTGTAGTTAACAAAATGAAACTTTCCTGAAGTATTCGAATGTTCAACTATTTTTTTTAAATACTTTGTTATTTCTGGTTGATTACCCCCTTACCATACCTACACATAGTACACCCCCATTCTCCATTGGGTGACTATGATACCCAAAAAAGGCAACAGGCAGCATACGTTATTATTTAATATTTATAAAATATTTGTACCCGTACTCAGCTTTTAGCAATGTACTTGTACTCATCAATCATCAATGTACTCGTACTCATGAACATGTACTTGGCCCCAAGTCTGATTAATGGTGCAAAAAATAGCTGCAATAAAAATGACCGTATGTTTATTGTTATTTTGTACAAAGCATCAGGACATGAAACATAAATGAAAGTGCACTGTTTATAATAACAAGTGGTAATAATACATAGTTAATAAACTGTAATGATAACCATAGTAATTGACCACACTGTCCATGTTATGTCTGTCAATGAATAGCTATGGGCAATGCTGGATGTTGATTGGTTTATATGCATCAGATGATATGTATGTATGCAGCATAAGCACTTACAGACATATCAGCTGAGATTTAACCATTGCACCCTTCAATTAATCATACATACATTATCAATAGCGTAGGATTATGTGAAGCCGTGAGTCAATTACATGGGATAAAACTAATCTCTTGATCAGCTATAGTGGCTTCAGATGATCCGAAGCCACCAGTTCACTTGTATTGCGGTAGACATAATTAACTTGGCTTAGGATAATCATTGACAAGTAGTCAATTGCAATCTGTTCACATATGTTGAAGATAAATACCCGGTACCGCAGACATGCAAGCATATGAATAATACTGCTGCTTTTGTGTTTTCATCGCTTTGACGTTCACCATTACGAAATATAAATGTAGCGTTCTATGTACTTGACTGTACTTGACTAACATTTTCAAAGTACGTTGTACTTGTACTTGAATGTTTAACAAAGTATTTGTTCTTGTACTTGCCTATATTTTTTAGACGAGTACTTGGACTTGTACTTGGACTAAGTAAAATTGAAAGTACTTGTACTTGTACTTAAGTACATTGCGCATGTACGTGACCCATCCCGAAGCCACCAACATACCGACAGACCCACGGACACGCCCAAACACCAGAACACCCGCCCATCGATGTACCCACCCAACACCCACTGACGTAAGTATTGTGTTATAGATGTTAACTTGTGCATCGATTGGATGTTGGCCAGGGGGTAGTTAGTTGAGTGTCAATTTTGTCTTACTAGTGATTGTAAAAGGTCAGTGTCAGTTCTTACAGAGCGCTTACACTTCACCCCCTACATACCTATTCATGCCAACACCAACTCGATTTATCTGGAAGCTTTCAGCCACGCTGCAATTATTGCGCGAAAACTATTATTTCACAAACACCCAACACTGTCTATTGTGTCTATAGCCAGGTACTCATTTATATAATTCAGTGAACTGACGCAACTTTGATTGAACGAAATTACCTATACAGCAGCAAGAGGATTCGAACCCGGGTTCTCGATCTCGATTGAGAGTCCGATGTTCTAACCGCTTCGCCACCGCGCTCCACGACAAACACTCTCTCTCCAAGGAGAATGTGTTTGTAAGTCCAAATGTGTTTGCATATCTCTTGGGTGACATTTAGAGTGCGCGCGACCAGTGCTGTGTCATCTTCTAACAGCCGTTCGCGAGCATAAACTCGCGGGTTTTAATTTTGACTTTCAATCCGATCAGGTCCCAATCAAGTCTAGTGTAGAAGAAAACACCTGCACTCAAGTAATCCCATGCCGCTGACAAAACAAAGAGTAGACTAAATGGGTTCCTAGACGAAAGAACGAACGAGACAGATCAAAGAAAGATAGGGGAGATAGGAGGAAAGAGAGAGAGAGAGAGAGAGAGAGAGAGAGAGAGAGAGAGAGAGAGGAAGAGAGAGAGAGAGAGAGAGAGAGAGGGGAGAAGAGAGAGAGAACGAGATGGAGAGAGAGATATATAGAGAGAGAGGAGAGAGAGAACGAAATGGAGATAGAGGAAGAGAGAGAGAGATAAAGATAGGGAGAGGGAGAGAGAGAGATAGAGAGAGAGAGGGGGGGAGAGGGAGAGGGAGAGGGANGAGAGAGAGGGAGAGGCAGAGGGAGAGGGGGAGAGCGAGAGAGGGAGAGAGAGAGGAGAGACGAGAGACAAGAGAAGGGAATGATATAGAGACAGAGAGATGGAGATGGAGGAGAAAAAGAGAAAGAATGAGTGAGGGATGGAGAGGGACGGAGAAGAAACAGACAGACAGACAGACATAAACATCACCAGACGTACATGCATAAAAACAGAGAAACACACCTAAATGCTATTATAGAACGATTTCCATTTATATAACTCTCGGGCATTCTTTGCGACAAACTGCCAAACAGTCAGTTACTTCATCAGTGGCGCCTTCATTTTTTGTGTAGCAGTTTAGTCAAGCGTGAACCTGACAACACGGGAAACCATATACGTACACAGTTTAGTCTAGCGTGAACGTGACAACACGGGAAACCATATACGTTCACAGCAATTACGAACATTATAATATTATTTAACGGGATCGTATGGTTAGTGATAATTTTGTTGCGCTTATTGCAATTAAATGCTGCGTTGTCTACAGCTCTCGGTAACAATTCTTGGTTGCAATTCTCGGATACCGTTCCGTTAGGCTATATGAAGTCTGGTGCTAGCAGGTTTAGTCATCTGTACTACACGTGTTTTCACAAACAACCGCGTCATAAGCGACTTGTTCACTGGACGATGTCTACTACAAACATGAAGCAGCTGACGGGTCAGACTTCAGCTCGTTTGTCCATATGTGACCATGCTATTGTTTTCTGTCAATACCGTCCCATTCTAACCTTCATTCGTAATGACAGACGTGAAAGGAAGTTGAGTTTTGGTTCGACCCCAACAATGCATACTGCGTTCGCGTGCAACCACAATGGGGCATGTCTCGGTACTTTGGACCATATAGATCAATATACAGCGATCCGTGCTTTTAACGACGTATGACGTCATACTTCCAATTTCCATTTTCTAGTGTTGAAACATGCTGAATTATTTAAGTGACCTTATTGATTCCAACATTACGCCATCATTTCCCGGAGTTCGTGCGGCTGGTTACAAAAAGACCCGTGGCATTTCTGGCAATTATTCAGTAAGCACTAATCGCTATTGGACAGGTCAAAGAAAAATCGTTTAGTCAATATGTAATCGATGGAATTGTGCATGAGCTAACAAAGAAGTACTAACTGGTGGTACGGTTGGGGCGAATCGACGTACACATTAATTCATTCGTCTATTTCTTTATTGCCAACAGATGTGACCTCACGGAACTGCCGAATTAAGTACTGATGTTGTGATTTTTTTTAGCTATCCAGAAACCTTCGCTATAAATGTATTATTTCGCTTTCCTGGACGCTGCTTACGAATGACTGACCTCCAGTCCAGACCACACATCATTAATTGCGGTTAGATGGCTCTACGAATTCTTATAATGCGGATTTTGTAACCTGGCTTCAGGAAAAGGGATCCAAGATGATGTCAGTATATACGATTCGCCTGATGGAGCATCGCGCCGAGTCTTGTCGCTTTCCGTCACGCAATCCTACTACGCTTAATGAATACTACTTGTTGACCGCGATTTTATTTCCATGAGGTCATATTAGTACAGCATGTCTATACCGTACTGTTACCCAGTTAGACAATAATTGTCCGGTTTGAAATGTCTATACCGTACTGTTACAGTGTTATCCCCGTCAGACAATAATTGTCCAGTTTGAAAGCATTTGTATTTTACCAGCAACCACACAGTAGAATAACGCGTAGTGGCCAGTGAGTCATTTCGCGAAAATTCTGTATTCCCATCCAAGCGAGTATTTTGGAAGAAACGGTGCTGAAAGTCTGCATGAATTTTTTTTCAATGATTTTGCCATTACGAACTTACATACTGGTCATTGCGTGGTCGCCTATTCTGTAGTTGATGATAACAGACATTTAAATTTTATCTCATCAAATGGTGTGACAAGCCTCTGTGTCGAGATTGTACGAGTGTTCGATGTAGCATATTAAGGAAAAATTATGGTCACACGAGAAAAGACTTATCGTTTATTTATGATAATGATTTTACGCAGTATTCCCAATTTGTTGTCAAATGTAATATATTTGTTCAATTAATCAATTACCCAATATGTTTTAATTATTCATGTTAATAAGCTTTCAGTTGCGTTTGGCAAAATGAAAATGTTCGAATAATATTTATATCCCAATATAAAACGTGTATAGCTCTTCGTGCACGGACCGTTTCTGCTATAACTCTGACGTGACTTGGCATGTTCCTCTGCAATGTACGCCGTTGTGGGATGCTCTGTTTAAGAAAGTCACAAATGCGCACATCATCATTTACGTCGAGTGTTGTCCTCGGGCAGCCATGTCACTCCCGCCACACCGTCCCATCCATCATGCAGGTCAACAGTTCTTGCGCTGCTAGGTCTGTGACCTTGATAAGCCTGTCGACGGAGGTAAGGCTCTTCCTCTTGGTACTTTGACGTGCTTGGTCTCAAGCACGATAAGACATGCGAGATTACATAACAATTACATTTTTGGCAAGACTAACTCGATTAACTTACCTTAATTACGTAGATATTCGATGGAAACTGGTGTTTATCGACGCAAACTTTAAAGACGGGTATTTCACGCTCTTCCGAAAACCAGCGCCAGACCCGTCAAATGACGCGAAACCTTAGGGCGAAACGCCATGACACCGAGGCGTCCAGTAGCGCAAGCCCTCGGACGTGTCCCGTGGTTCAATCTCACATGCCACAGGACGCAGCTTTTCAACACCAGAGTTTCAGATTGCGTGGCTATGTGGAAGATGATGACAAATACGCAAACCCGACCGAACTCTCACGGCCGCCTGTACGCCTAACCACCGGTCGCCTCGAACAGCTGTCCGCTAATCTCCCTTTACAATCGTTGTTCGCAGTCGACGTCATCAATACTTATAAATATTTACATCTCAACAGGCGCGATTTTAGCCGGCTTTAATATTTCATGAGATTGAACGAAGCGCCACCTAGAGTAGTGTACGGTAACGGAAGGTTAATTAATTACGACACCAGGGGTCAGATTAATTCACTAGGGCCGGAGTCTTTTTGTTTGACCTATTTCCCGGTGCGGGTACATTGATTAAAATATATTTTTGTTATGATGGTCTTGACCTGTTTTTTCAAACGTTGTTGATTTCGTCTAAGGCCATAGTATAGATTAGCATGTACTTTGGCGGAAATTAATTAATTAATATTCCCTAATGATGTCGCGCGATGGAGAACGTGCATGCCGACCATGGACGGGGAAGCCGTCTCCGAGGAGTCGCCCTGTGTGTCTGAAATAAAGTACTGCATAGCACACATGCCTCAAGGGATCGCTTGACCGCTCGGGAGTTACACGTTGCACGGCCGTAATGGGCCACATGGTGCTAATACGGACAGGCAGGTGCTAAACAGTGGGATTTTCCTTGGATCAAAAGTCTGCGGACAAAACAACCGTATTTTAGCGTCTCGGTCATGTTTTCATGTTGCATTCTGGTGCATTCGAGCTGTATGTAGGCGTTAGAGTTGTTTAGTGTTACATTAGTGCAGAGCATAATAGTAATAATCACTGCTAGTCACACAATGTGTTTAGTAAAAGTCCACAAAACCTAAAAATATAACGACCAATCTAATTTAGATTTTGTCCAGATTAAAAATAATATACTTCCTAATTCCATTTTATTGTGTGGTCACATTAACGCAGGATGGTTATCCACCTAACTATAATCTATAATTATGTGTAGTTGCAAACATATATGACTGGAATTTCAAAATGGCGGTCGTACTTAACTGGAAATCACGTGCTAACGACCTCTTTATCTAGCACCTACAGGTCGCAACGTCATTAACTCTTAACATCGTCATCAGATGAGCCATCCTCCAATCATTCCTCGTTGTTGCTGCCACCCACGTAATTCGCACGCCTCCGGTTGTCCGTTTCCTTACGTTTTCTTTCTTTCTTCCAAATACTACGTTATCATCATCTAGCTGAATATTATTATGTAGGGTGCTAGTGCGCAGCGGAAAACAAAAAACCTGTACTTCAGTAAAAGACTGGGATACCCGCTAGCCAAAACCTACATGTCTCCAATGTGGGGCCTGCACCACCTATATGGGAAGATAATTCCAGTTGACTATTGTTCTGGGAATTAATGACATCCTCTGTGAATCGGTTTTAGCAGAGGGTTGAATATAGCTAAAGGGCTGTGTATGTCTGGAACTGCGAGTCAGTGGGGATAATTATTGGTTTAGTTTCGTGCATACTATGTTGTTGATTATTTTATACATAAATGTTAATCTGGAGTTGAAACGACGCCGTTGCAGTGTTGCGCACTCGCAGTCCGTCTTCGTCCAGATTTGCTCTTCGCCTTCGATTGATGTTAATACCAATCCGGGCCTTTTCCATTTCTTATTCAGTTGTTTTAGCAGCCCTTTCTATTCAGTCACATCGGCCTGTTGTTCAGACGTTCATCTTGTTGACGAAATGTGGCGTCATAACTGTGAGCTGTGGCGAAATATCATAATAACCACATGCTAGACCGAGTTTGACGGTTGCTATTTATCCTAAATTATTGATATCCATCTATTTGCCACTTGCTATCTCGTCGTAGTTTGAATAAGACATTAATTTGAATTGCAAATTCTGCGTCTAGAACCTGCCGCTCCACGACCCAAACTGGTACCCGCGATACGTTTCAATACTTATTACATTTTCGGGCACACGCCTACACAAAATGTAACTGCTTAAACATTATGGATACCTTAGGATGGTTTTGATCGCAGATTCCGTCTGGTTGATTATTCCGAATCTAGCAATAGTTAAGAATTTCCGTTTCCAGTTCTTAGTGATAGTGGTGTTTCATAATCGTATAACATCGACGTTTGACCAGAATTTATCAAGGTAGTTTTTAAATGAATTAATATATTTGGCGTTTACTACTGATTCTCAGAGGCTGTTCTATGGTTCAGCTTCTCTGAAAGCTTCTCTAAAAGTGAAAGCGGTTTCCTTACATTTAAATTAACTCTTTGGGTAAATAATTTTAACGTGTGACCTCTATTCCCTGATCCCAGAGAGGCCCATTTTGAGATATTTGTTGCGGATTCTTTGTGATATATTTTGTGAGAAAAAAAAATCTACTCTCAAACGTGTATATGCGTTGTGACGTAGAAAACAAGATTGTCACTTCAGTTAGGTGGTAATTTGATAGAACACGTATTTAAAACTTACGTTTTTCACTTACCTTAAAGTGAAACCAAAATCATTTCTGGGGCCTTTGCACCTATGAGAGTACTTGAAAACTAACCATTTGCAACTATAATCAAGAATATCACGCAAGTGGTTAAGTAAATATACCTCGTTGAACACCGAACATCTGTTTTGCATGGGCAGCGCCATATTTGTTAAGAATCCTACGTCAAGAGTGCAAACTAGGTTTCCCACAACTGCAACTTTAAACGCCTGATCGTAGACGTAGATTTTGTCACGGGGGTTACCGCCCCGCGTTCCGATTTGACAGTTCTCGTGATCGAATGTTGACGTTGTGTCGAATCCATCGACTGAGGTACATGCTGGACGATTGTCGGTACCGCTTCAGGCTCTAGCTTTCTCCGTCGCCGACGTTTTGAAAGATATATCAACTTCGAAACACGACTCTTCAAAATGGACCGAACAAAGTCTAACATTTCGCGTGGACTTCCAACCAGCCCGCCCACAATTGTGAATTATTTATACCCCGCTGAATTACGTTTTCATCCGAATGCTGCACAGTACAGCATTTTAAGAGTTTTTGCTGCGCGTAAATCCAATATTAAAGCAAATAAAAATGTAACTGCACATCTCGACCACGTTAAAAATACACGCGATATGCACAGCCTACGTAACAGCCGTTTAGCTTCCGACTAATCCTGAAAAATACTAAAAATAACGTCTGCATTATTGCAGTGTCGAAGATTATCAAGTGCTATGGCAGTTTCCTAGAAATTGAACACGAGAAGTCGCGCCCACGGTATGCTTTTCAAGTCGCTGATTATTGCGTCAGAGACGTCCTTGGATGTCAACGCGCCATCTGTGGGATGACAATAAAGCACCTTTGACATTTAGGGGCCCGCTGTACTTTGTGTGGCGTTGTGACGTAGAAAACAAGATCGTTAGGTAGTAATTTGATAGAACACCTATTTAAAAATAACTAATTTAGCTGCTCGTTTGTCACCATCAATTTACTACTTAAACATTTACACTGTGTTCCTGTTTCCTGAATCAATTTTAGATTGTCCACTCTACCATTCTATCTACACAACAACAACACAACTTGGTTAGTCTCCTGCATCTTTCACATATGCTTAGGCAGCTCAGATCATTTCACAACTTATTGTTTCCAAAACTAAGCTTAACTTTGGCAAACGTGCTTTCTCTGTCGCTGCACATATGGTCTGGAATGAACTCCTAAATCATTTTGACAACATCTGAAACTACAGCTACCTTACGAAAAAAAACATATTTATTCCAAATTGTATCTCCACCATAAATCTTCGGTTGTCCCTGTGAGTGCTTGTATCAGATAGTTGGTCTTCTTTTTCTGCCTTTGTCGATAGGTAAATGCGCACAGGGTTTAAAGAAATATATTGTCGATCACAGCGTAGAGTTCGACCCATGACAGCATCACATATACACATTTTTAAATATGTGTTTATACATATAGAGACGTTCACCTTCTTATGGATAACGAACAGTGAATTCAGGTGAACTCCTTAGCTTCAACCACATTGTAATATCCTGCAATAATATATTTTTCAAACAAAAGTTTCGCCTTTGTGTGCATGTATGTTAATTTAGAATGATTTGTAATATTGCACGTTTCCGATTATTGGTGTGGACGAAGCTAATGTGGACTGAAGTGAAAGTGACAGTGAAGGTTCGTGTAGAGTGGAAAAATACATGCAATGAGTGACGTATGCCGTAAAAGTGGAGAAGACATATATAAAGATGTTTCCAAGCTGGTGATGTTCCACCACATCAAAAACAACCTGGTTGACGTGACAACGAACACACTCACCACCGCGCCAGTCACACTCACCACCGCGCCAGTCACACTCACCACCGCGCCAGTCACACTCACCACCGCGCCAGTCACACTCACCACCGCGCCAGTAAGCACCAGAGACAGCCCTTACCGCATCTACCAGATATAAATCCGTGTCGACTCATACAAGAGTCTATTCTTCCACAACGCCGTCAGAATGTGGAACTATCACGCTAACAATTGGTTAGCCAGTAGTCAGTAGATGTGCCTTAGGAAGTGCTCTTCCTCCATGTCAGCGTAGTCCCGCGATTAAATACTATGTTCCTTTATGTGTCCACGAAAGTATGGCCTACATTATACCTAATATATATCCGAACCAGCGCTACACCACCTGCTGCCACGCACCAGCACTCCCAGCTCGAAAGTACTCCGTCTTTCACATGTGGCTGCTAACATGGCGTTATGAGCTGTATTGGAAGAAGAAGAAAATAACGTTTCTCACATCACGATCATCATGCATGCCTACCATTTTATAGCCATGGATTTTATTAAACATATCTCCTGTGACCCACTACGGGTCAGTCGTTCTTCTCCACGGGAGTGCGTTGATTATATGGTGTGAAACAACATTATGGACGAAATTCTGTCTACTGGTATCGCGTCACTTCCTGGCATTGTTCGTAGTTAAGCACGCATGCGCAGCCGAACTTCCATACGCACGTCTGCATTCGTCGACAATGGCACGAGCTACGAACAAACAGTATTAGTGTATTTTAACATATATAACGATGATAACATTACACTAGAAACTGTTAGAAAGGTGAATATATCTTCCGCGTAGTTAGCTATGCCGATGTTCAGTAACCTAATTATTCTCATACACAAAGTTGTGTTACTTTCCGTTGGAGGCGGACAAATTAAGGGATATGATTTCCGAAGCAGACGCAATCTTAAATTTCAGTTTGCAAAAGTGCGATTTTTACGTCATTCACAGTAAGGTGTGCCAAAAGTGTATTGTATCACCACNGCCGAAGTCAAAGTATACTTACCGGGAGTTACACGGCCCGGACTTTGTTCTATTTTAGGAGTTATAATGCCAGTGATGTGCTGGCAATATTGGACATTCACATGAATCCATCAGTACACGGACAAATAAGGGCAGCGGACTGGCTTCAAGGACTGGCATCAAGGAAGTTATAGATGAGGCAGCCAACGAAAATTCTACCCGTACGACCGATACCGAAGACGAACAAGACGGTCTTGTAAGGGTTAATTGTCTCGGTAACTGTCCAGTCCAAACAGCTAATCAACGCAAAAAGAAGGAAAGAGGGGCTATGGCCGACCAACATGACACACACAACTGGGCTATTGTCAATCGCTGTCATGGCAGGATCGTGCTCAAGGTCATGTCCAACTGTCGTGGAGTTCATCCCGTGAGTTAGGCAGGCACCGTGCATAGCCACCAGGCAGCTTGGTGGATGTCCTAACGGCTTGGACCAGCGTGTTCCAGACGAAGTCCGCTACGACAGCATGGATCACCTCATTGGAGTATTCGTGGAGTATTCGTTGTGCGAGCCCAGGATGTAGTGGGAAGGCCAACTACAGGTGTACCAAACGTATCGATGTGTGGACCCAGGTTGTGGTGGAAGGCCAACTACAGGTGTAACAAGTATAACGATGGTCGGCATCCAGCTTGTTTCATCCCATTTCACCAGTGTTAGGCTGATTATGGGAGAAACGATGGTGATACATGTGTGTTCAGCTTCATACATATGGTATAACCATACATTTATTCAGGAGGTATCAGTGCCCAACGTCCTATAAATAGGACACCATAATAACCCACTAATAAAGAGGACAATTTCTTTCATACTCAGTATATGTGTTCAAGTGATGTATTTGAGGAATACAATGCGCTGACTCACTTTGTTTCCATTGTTTTTCTGTACCTAAGCATTAATGGGTTAAGATCTCTTAAGAGTACCAAAAAGAGATCAAACTTATTCGCCAAATAGTTTCCATGCTACCATATATTGGAGCAACAGATTGTTCTCAAAGAAAAAACTACAACCAACATCAACCACCAACACATAGTCCATGGGAAAACAGCTTCATCGATAAAATACTGTTCGTGGTGCATGAGACCGAGTAACATACGCTAAATGCGAATAATTATAAATTAGAACGGAGTGCTTCAATGTATAATTCCTCAACAGTTCGACAGATGGCGCGGTTGTGAGTCTATACACCTGATTTGGTCCGTGACTCTGTAGAGGACGTGTCGACCTCACACTACAAGTCGTGTTGAAAGGCTGAATGATGAGCTTTGATGCGTTTGGCTCATTGACTGTCACACTTATTTCACGAGGCATGTAATCATATAAGGGGGACTATTATATTTTTGTCCTAAAGTAAAACCGATGGATTTAAAGAAATGACTGTACGTCGTTTTTACGTCTTTGGTCTTTGCGCCAAATACTGGATGAAAGTCGTTTATAATCGTCGCCAGTATGACACCTGCTGACGTTTCGCAATGACAAGATGCAATTTTAAAATACATAAAACCTGGGCTTTGTCAGCCGGTCGATCGGTCACTCACTAAGGCATTGTGCCAGCAAATAAGCCCACAAGCCTCTGATATTCTAACGGATTGATGCCAGCAATTCGTGTGAACAGAGAACACCAAAAGCAAGCTATATTTGTAAGACGTTTCATTACTAGATATTGTTAACAAGAAACATCTACTCGAGGAAAAAGGCTGCTGTTCTATAGGAGTGGTTGCAGCAAAATAATATATATGTTACTACGATATATTCGTAAACGCATGCAAGCAACATTCGGTACAACAGAATAGTTATCATTACGGTCTCTGGGCTCAATCTTGC
The DNA here is from genome assembly GCA_009193005.1 of Lamellibrachia luymesi. Lineage (NCBI taxonomy): Eukaryota > Metazoa > Annelida > Polychaeta > Sabellida > Siboglinidae > Lamellibrachia > Lamellibrachia luymesi. The sequence goes on from SDWI01001327.1 coordinate 88,597, forward strand.
CGTACAGAATCATTGTCATAATTGGCAGTAGTTAGTTGCAACTATGTCCGTGAACAACGCGGGTGCCATAATTGCAGCAGACGTCGACACGGCTATTGAACGCAATGGTGCCGCAACAGGCGTTGTTGCTGCCCCTTAAATGGAGCCTTCTATTGCAGCAGATGCCGATACCATCATTGTATGGCATAGTACCGCAGCAGACGTTGGTGTTGTGTCTGAAGTGAATTATCCCGTCGCAGCAGATGTCTAAGTTATTGTTATAGGGCCACATGCCGCAGCAGTCGTTGTTATGTACCTTGTATTGCACATTTCCAGCGCAGCACATTTGGTATGTTGAATCGTATTCGCAACAAACTGCAACACAAGCCACGAATAAATGAACATATAAAACACCAAGTTTATCTCAGATCGTCTGCAAGTAGATCGCCAATATTATATCAATTTAATAAATTTATTCGGCCACCTTTCAGACGCTAATGTAATTATAACTATATTGTATTTATTAAGACACAACACAGCATTTGATCAGGGTTCGATTTGATTACGTCTTGTGCTTGATAATGGAGCATCTGATTTTTATCTCGAGTTTCTATTCACCACGCAGCCCATTCTCGCATAAACGTGAACAATCGTTTTAAAACAAAACGGTGCAAATAATATGTGTGGTTAAAATCAGACCCACCCAAACCCTACAGTCGGGTGAGGTCGGCTGGTGGAGGAAGGTGGACTGTGTGTGCCCACAACCAGGATGATTGGAAGGGAGTCTTATTATTTTAGTTGGGAGTAAAATCATAGCTCTTATGACTCTGGGGTAGAAGGAATAATTATAGTAAACTATTAACAGTACGTCCCAAATTGAATGATTTTAACAGTAGCCGTGGAACAAAATGCACTGTGTGTGCTCACAACAAGTTGAACGGGATGTTTTATTATTTCAGTTCGGAGTAAATTCCTAGCTCTTATGACTCTGGGATAGAAGGAATAATTGTAGTAACTACGAACAGTATGTAAACAATTTAATGAATTTAAAAGTAGCGTTTAATATGTATGCATTAAATACCCAGTATTTCAGACGACGGCCAGCGTGTTTACATGGGCGATGATTGGGCACATGGTTGTATTGTGAGATTGTAAAGGTTTATATCACTGCAATGTTTCTTCGAGATGATCACCTGGTGATGCACCGACGGGAACGCCACTGGAGCGTCGATAGTTTTTACTGGAGTGTCGTCTGCAGCTGCCTGCGGGTATGTTTGTCTTGCTCACCACCAAGCATCGCTTTTATCAACGAAGAGAATGGCGGCGACGAGGCTGATCAGCAGTATGTACGTCAGCTTGCACCACCTAGTGAGGAATTTGACGATACAAAATAATTACGGCTCCTCGGGTAATGTCTTCGCACAATAGGAAGGATTGTTAAGTCCTGACATGTTATCTGAGCGATTGGACAATGGGAATATTCGCTCAACAAGACTCCATTTCGCTGTACACACACGCGCGCACGCACGCACGCACGCACGCACGCACGCACGCACGCACGCACGCACGCATACACGCACGCACACGCTTGGGTACTACTACATATCCCGCGGTTAGCACTCTCCCACTCATATAATTCGTAGGAAACGGTGATCACCAACAAGGCTTGCCAGTGCTCAAAATAATAGTAACGGCGATGATGACAATGATAATTTTAACACAAATAGTATATAAATAAATAATATAAATTAGTAAATATATATTAATATAAATAAACACGCTTTACCACTCTCTTACTCTCTTAGTAAGCTCCATTTAACAATAATAATACGCCATTGGTCACTGGACCACGGGAACACATCGACAGTTTGCCACGCCCACGTCCTTTGTGAGCTAAGCCTTTATGAAACAGGATTGGGCAGAATGAACCGGGTCATCGTGACCTATAGTGAGTTGTTCAATGTCAGCGAGTTGGGGCACGAACTATATTAGAGTATAATTTCGAGAATGTTCAAGTGTAATAAATATAAAATGTTACATTAACTTTGTGTATAACATGTTCTAGCCATTCATTACTTTGTACATTATATTATATATTATTATAGCAACTACGTCTTTCCTACATTCCTGTAAGATCGACAGAGACAACATATTTTAAACTCTATGATTGCAAAGAACGACCTAAGATGATGTACTGTTTTTGTTGCATTTAAATCAATATTCATACGATATGTTTGAAAAGGCTTGATTCGCGAGTAGCTCTACCGCCGACGTAGACACCCACAACATTTCCTGCATGAATGATTTCTTGACAAGCAGGGACACGCTATTTAACGGCGACACCTCTTTGATGGAATGTCTGCTGACGTTGTATATCAACAACATACACATATTTATAAGACATTTTAGTTTGTGTTAAACGGCAATCGCCAAGGAAACTGTGGACTGTGTATACTGCTTCAAGTATTGGGAATTGTCTACCTCATATATATTGATGTACGACTACAGTATGCAATCAGTAATCAACGTGCCCTTGCATGCTTGAAACCCGCTTGTTAGTTTGTATGGGCAACAGGCACTCGGAAAACATTACANTTTACGAATCTTGACTTCTCTTGGAAGCATTCCGCCACGCTTAAATCACTGCGCGAAAACAATTTTCGATCACATATCCACATCTGTCTGTAGCTAGGTACTCATTTGTACGGCTGAGTGAACAGTGGCCACGTGGGGTGAACGAAATTGCCAAAGTTTTCAAACGGCAGTAAGAGGATTCGAACCCGGGTTCTCTCGATTGAGAGTCCGGCGTTCTAACAAATACGTTACCGCGTCCCATACCCCACTCCTTTAATCATTAATTGCACGACCAGACAGGCACTGCTAATGAACCATTTCTTATGTTGTCGACTGGTACAAATCGTGTCCTTACAGCGTAGTGGACGGAACACATTGACGTGTTCTTTTGAGGAGAACAGCATTCATTACAAAAATGTATCTGCTGCAATTAATTTGGAAAAACATGCGTGAATTATAAGTTTCCATAGTGATTCAAATCCGCCACGAACAAGATGTGTCATAGCGCAGGCGCAACTGATTCAATGTGTTTGGCTTTCCTACAAGCAATTATGCAATCGTCTTCTTTCAGTTCTATGCGTTTTAAATATTTGACATCGTGTGCAGCTGTATATGTAACTGAATGAACTTGTCGTTTGCACGATTTAAATATGTGTTTTGAGAATAAGCTCTTGGTCTAGTTATTTCAGCATTAACTGTTCGCGAAACGACTTATGTATCGAAACTTCAGTTTGATGTGTTTGTACAATGAATCGTGTTCGACTACTGGTGTTATTTGTCTGTGCATTAGTATGAAGCTAGGCTAGAAAGGCTCACGAAGTGACGGGTATACTTCATCCAAGGATGTGTTTGACAAACAGAACATGTCATACCTGTTCAAATACATAAAATGTTATGCTGACTTCGTCAATAAACTATCCCCAATCTACCATGTTTATAACAAACATTGTGATGAATCCTACCTACATTACACGGAACTAACCAAAATGAAAAATAACCGAAGAGAGAAAATGCTAAGAACAAAATGTTGTCACTCTTTCACTTGGTCACTCGGTCACTCGGTCATCCGTTCGTTCATGCAGTCAACCGGCCACTGAGACCGCGGGACACTGAGCGTCTAAGGCACTGATATCAGCACGTGTGAAAAGAGAACATCAAAAGCAAAATGTATTTGTAAGACGTTTTAATTGGGTTACAACCGGACAAGTTAAACAAAACAATGTCCATGCTCTTATTTTTAGTCGTAAGATAATTAAATCAATATTCGATAAGTAGCATAATTATTGTGATGGCATCTCATCTAAGCGCACTGTTGACCTATATAACAGCAGTCGTAAATGACGGTTCTCTAGCGGCAACTACGACTGAACCGTAAGCGTCCATTGCAGCAGACGTAGAAATGACTGTTGTAGGCCGTAGTACCGCAACAGGCGTTGTTATTCCCCTTGAATTGAAGTCTTACGGCGCAGCAGATGTCGAAATGACTGTTGTAGGGCCTGATACCGCAACAGGCTTTGTTATTGCCCTTGAATTGAAGTTTTCCGGCGCAGCAGATGTCGAAATGACTATTGTAGGCCCTGGTACCGCAACATGCGTTGTTATTGCCCTTGAATTGAAGTTTTCCGGCGCAGCAGATGTCGAAATGACTATTGTATGCCCTGGTACCGCAACAAGCGTTATTATTGCCCTTGAATTGAAGTCTTCCGGCGCAGCAGATGTTGAAATTTGGATTGTAATTGCCACAACCTGCAACACACACCAATGACAAATGTAGTACTAAACAAACATACTCAGATTGTGTCATATCAGTTGCAAGCATCCTCGCAAGCCAGGGACTGCTGAGTACACCAGAACCTCCGACAGAAACACATGTTGAAACATGGAATATTCAGTTCATGTGTAAAAACTCCATCCTCAACTGATTTATCCTATTGCAAATCTGGTTCGTTTATGTCCAAACATGTAGTTTGTGAATAGTTAGTGTAACATCTGCAGTAGACACTCCGCGGGTCAATGCCAATGATGAGCGTGACTTCCATTGTGATTTCCATCCTCCAGCCGAGCACATGACAAATATACGAAATTTCACTAAGGGTGAAATTCGTTTTCAGCGTTTCCGTTTTTTCACTTGAATTAATGTTTGACCAAACATTAAGTAATGTTATTGTTTGGTTGATGACTTCAGACAAACAAACTACATACAAACGAGCTGGCATGTTGCAGTGGATACTATGTAGGTTTGATTTTTCGCAAACAAATTCAATGATACTATAAAAAAAATCGATTTCTCGAGGGATTTTTAAACATTTACATCGGAAATTTAGCTTTGTTTTTGTTGTGGACCCGTCGTCGCTGGTCGGTCGGGTAATTATTGGCATTTCCTTGAAACGCTCTTTGGAGTTGGGCGCGCGCGCGCGTAGTTCCCAGAACGCAAGAGGGAAGACGTACAAATGACACATGGCAAGGGAAACAAACGGACACTTCCACGTTTCAACAGGTTTATCTGCCAGGGGAATCGTTGTACTTCTACCGCCCCTGGCCCCAGATGATGGCTGCAAGTAGATCGTTTCTATATAAAATATATACATTTACATTGACACATTTTAGACGCAATTGAAATTATATTGATGACCACATGGTTAACTTGGATATGCAAGTGTTCCATGTTATGCATGTTATTTTGTTTGTTGCAGGAAACCTACATCATATGGTCAGCAGTGACACGAACAACACATACCCATTTCATGTAGTTTGTTTGTGTGAAGTCATCAACCAAACAATAACATTACTTAATGTTTGGTGAAACATTAATTCTAGTGAAAAAACGGAAACGCTGAACGCTCACGAATTTCAACTGAAGAACCAGGGGAAATACCAACTATACCAAGAGTTGAGACTAATACAATGATGGAAGAGTTAACAATAACTGAAAGCAAAATATTAATGGCATTGAAAAGCCTAAATATAAACAAATCCCCTGGTCCATATGAGATAAGAACCAGGCTATTTATAAAAAAGAAACAAGTCATTAGCAAGCAACTACCGCCCAGTAAGCATTACAACTATTTTATGTAAATGCATGAAAAGGATCATTAGAAAACCTATTGTTGAATATATGAAGGAAAATAACCAAAAACAACATGGTTTTATATCAGGGCGCTCTATAATCCTCCAACTTATATACGTTTTAGATAACTGGACCTTGGGACTCGACAATGGAAATTACACAGCTGTCATTTACATGGATTTCCAAAAAGCTTTTGACACGGTACCACATAAGAGGTTAATAAATAAATTGGATAGCTACAACATTAGGAATGAATTAATAAATTGGATCGAAGCATTTCTCACAGATAGAAAACAAAAGGTGGCTGTAAATGGTAAAGAATCGAAATGGCACAATGAAACTTCTGGGATACCCTAGGGTTTGGTTATAGGACCGTTACTATTTGTACTATACATAAACGACCTACCAGAACTAACCAAGTCTGATACGTTTCTATTTGTAGATGATATGAAGATATTTAGAATTAGTATTGATAAAAATTACCAGGGCATTTTACAACATGATCTAAATACATTAGAGCAGTGGAGCAACAAATGGTTGCTAAAATGTCATTCAAGCAAGGAGTGGTTTACTTAGGAACATATTGATTGAATCTAAACTTAATCACTTATTTAAGTTATAATTGCATTTCGAGCGTTTTCGAAAATAATTAATATACGGATTGACTTTCACGGTTAATTATAATTTACCGTTCGTTATTTTCCTACAAAAAAATATATCTTTTTTTAGTCCTCGTAAAACGTGCGTGCGTGCGTGCGTGCAAGTGTGTGTGTGTGCGTGTGTGTTCCGGTTTCCCTGATCCTTCCATCTGTGGTGTATTTACCTGTGACTTACCTGGTTAAAATGTGATGTGCCGAGAGTATATACAACGTCAACTGGCGTAACTGTAAGATATTATAGGTCATTGATGTTCTAAAATATAACTTGTTAATGATTTATATAATGCGACTTTATTGTATGTTCGAAAGAAAGGTGCTACCGTGATGACATAGGACGAGGCTGATAAGCAGTACGTACGTCAGCTTGCACCACCTAGTAAGACATTTGATAATAATAATAATAATAATAATCATAATGTTACCGTTAATAATACATTTCTTATATAGCGCCCCATCCAAATATTAGTTCTGGGGCACTCTACAATGGTGTACACATTATAAATAAAAACATACATATTAAAACCACTAATGTATAAAACTATGCAATTATTACTAGTAATACAGTGACAAATCTGGTCTATGCAAAATATAGTTAAAATTAATAAAAACAAAGCTATGCTATATATATCTAGATAATAATAATAAATTAACGAATCAAACTTATAAATTAATAAAATTATGAAATTATTTATAATAATTACTTAATTGTAATAATTAGTTAATAGTAATAAAGCAAAACACAATATATATATATATATATATATATATATATATATATATATATATATATATATATATNTATATATATATATATATATATATATATATAATTAACTAATTAAGATCACAATGGTTAAACATTCTATATAATCATCAAGTAGTTTTTTAAAAGGTGCATCTTGATGATACATAATAACGATAACACCTCGGGTAATGTTAAATTAGCAAGGATTTTTCTGTCATTATATGTTATCTCAGGGAATGGACAAAGACTATATACGCAGCAGAATACTCACGTTACATTAACACAATTTACAAGATGATCTAGACACAAGTCGTCAGATTGGTATGATGTTATTAAATTTTCGGAAATACAAAACACCTACAAACTGGACACGGGAACATGGAAGAAAAACATAAAATGGTAGATACTGTTCTCGGTACAAACATCAAAGTAAATTACTCAAATTATTGGGTTGGTTATGATAAATATAACACAAACATAGAACGAAGTAGTTATATATATATTATGTAGAAATATGTTATGGCAAAACATACAAACATACAAAGGAAGGTAGCGTAGAAAATACAAAGTAACGGTAATAAGATAACACTGTGTATTATAGATAAGAAAGTATTAAATTTCGCAGATGATCATACACGAATTGAACACACTTTCTACAGATTATGTAAAAGTGTGAGTATGTTAAAACATTTTCATCTGCAATTTATTACTTTGGATGGCAATAATATTTTGCCACCATTGGCGTAACAGGAATATGGATTTTTATTTTGTCACCGTATCAACGGGTAAACAGAATGGAGCGTTTCTGATATAGCACGTGTCTTTTCCTTACGGTAAATATACGCGTCTTGTATATATGTATCATCTTAAAGAAAGATTGTCGAGTAATTTCATGGTATAGTACGATCCCGATTAAAAATCTGAACGTCTGAAGAACACTTCATAAACACACGCTTGGGACCTACTTCAACTAAAATTAATCACCACTTCAACGCCTACGGTATTCACTGTTCCATGTCAGTTAATTCGTAGCCGCAAAGTCAGGCGTTCATGTGCCCAAAGTAGCGTTGACGACGATGATGATACTTATAACAATAATACATTAATGATTAAACATTATTAGCAATATAAACACGCTCTATCCGTTTACGCATTAGGCACTCTAATTACATTATTGCTGTTTTCTGGAGGCTGCGACAAGGATGCTTCACTGCGAGACTATCACTGACCACTGAGTGGGCTGCAGGCAGCCTTTATAGTAGAAATGTTGCCAGGGAGGGAGCGGCAATGATTCATGAGCGCACATCATTTAAATCATGCGGTGCACAATGCAAGGTGCGACCGAATCGATCCGCTTAAATGGTTTTCAAAGAAATGCATGTTGTGAGAGACAACTACATTTTGGGGCGCTGACTGCTGGACAAAGCCAGCCTCTTGGGTTATTACCATGTCACTAAACTAATGCATCATTCCACACTGTATGCTACAGTTTGAACTCTCGTCCCCAAAAACACCAGGAGGGCACCGATCAATGTGTTCGTGTTTGCTCGTCCTGATACATGAATGCATGTGTTTATCTTACTAAGCTACGTTTTGCAATATTAAGTTAATATTGCTCGGTGTGGCAATCTTATTAGACATTGACAACGTTATTTAATTAGCTTATTTTAATAACAGGTAAGCTACATTTAGCAATGCAAATTGTGTATATTGCCCTACATAACATCTTCGCTGTTCGGACACATGGCAGTTGGAACCACGCCAAAGACCTTTGTGAGAGTCAGTGAAAAACTATGGGGTTGTTTGACCCGGGTCACGTTGACCTGGAATGAGCTGTTGAAAGTAAACGAGGGGAGGCAAGCAGTTATTTACTGTGGAACATAATAAATTATTGATTGAATCTAAACTTATAATTTTTTTTAAGTATAATTGCATTTCGAGCTTTTCCGAAAATAATTAATATACGTACGTAAAGATACAGGCATATGTATGCGTCAGCTAGCCGCAGTGTTGACAGGGGGAGGTGAAAGCGGGGGGTGCGGGGGTGCGGGGGTGCGGGGGATGCGGGTGGGTGCAGGGGTGANGGGGGGGGGGGGGGGGGGGGGGGGGGGGGGGATGCGGGTGGGTGCAGGGGTGAAAATCGTCACGGATCAATTACATTCTGCATAGTGATTAGCTATACTACTATATTTATTATCGTGTTACTATCAACATTTTTGTCGGCAGCAACATGAATATTGTTGACTTAGATAGTACGCGATGTATTGTTGACTTAGATAGTACGCGATGTATTGTTGACTTAGATAGTACGCGATGTATTGTTGACTTAGATAGTACGCGATGTATTGGTGTTATGTGAACTATTGGATTATTAATTATATTCAATTAGAATCATCACGATCCTCTGAATAATGCAGTGAATGAGTGATAGTGCACGTCTGAATGCACTTCATTTGTAAGAACATTTCCATAACGCATCCGGTAAAAAGGTTCGTTCTTAAATAGCGCATTATCCAGTCCGACGGAATGTTCATCAGAGTGCTTTACATTTTGCAGACAAATTCATTACAAACTTCGACTTATATGTGAAAGTGGAGTCTCCTACGAGTATGCCACGCATGGGGTGATACGGCGTTACGACATGCGTCCGCCAAAGGCCGAATACCACATGCACAACAATAAGGTGACCTACAACGACTGATGTCTAACAACACACAAAAACACATAAAAAAGCCAGTTGGCACAGGCATTCATGCCCGTTGAAAACCGGTCCAGCTTGTTAGGCATCGACATTGAAGTTCGTCACACGCCGCTTCACGGGCGCATCCGGGTCAAACCTATAAATAAACAGAAACCCCAGTAGTTATTGCGACGTAATTTTGCCCTCCGTGTGGACACGTGCAGCAGTGATACACGTCGCTCTAGAGGTTATTTATGTGAACACTCGTAGTTGTACGGCTGTCACTTCAGCTAATGAATTAAGCGGTAGTATCAATTATAGTTGATAATGCCATGCATCGGTTCCTCGAAATTGGTATGAGGTATACATAGCTATATAATTATACTACTTCCATTGTGTATTCAAAGTGTGCAACCGCCAATCACTAATTCCAGCGTAGCTCTACTTGCAGACGATGAAGTGTTTTTCTTATAACAGCAGATCTTTAGTGACGCTGCTTCTGTGTATCCATCGTATATATGGTCTTCTCACTTATCATGGAGGGGGAGACAGAGGGGGAGGGAGTGAGGGAGGAGGGAGGGAGAGAGAGGGGCGGGAGGGAGGGAGGGAGGGAGAG
>SDWI01001328.1:25186-39213 GCA_009193005.1 Lamellibrachia luymesi
TACATATATATATATATATATACAACTGCCATTGATTCGCTGTTGTGTATCAGCAGCAGCCGCAGTAACAAAAATTATAATAACAATAGTAATTAATATAAAAAAGTAGTCTGGATTCTCGCTAGTTATTTTTATTAACAACAACAGTATATTATTGTTTATATGATGACTTTTTGTTGAACGAACACATGGCTATAATAAGCAAGCGGCTAGATACTAACTAAAAACAATGTTGGCTTACAGCTGTGCCGTGCGGAGTTTCGGTGTAGACAGACAACGCTGGACCTGCGCCTGGTTCACGCCGTAGACGGAGACCCAATGGACGCCAGCACCGATGCTTAAGCTCCACACCGTGTGTCTGATCCTCGGATCAGGATCAAAGCTGCAACATACAATTCCATGACGTTTCAGTTGAGGACCATTGTCGTTCAAGACATTGCTGCCATCACGTTCACAATGTAATCAAAACGGACAATAATATATGTTTTGGTTTCACGTTCCATAGACGCATTGATATGGTTATTAGTTGCTGGAACTTATGGAATTTTAATCAGTGAATGATTTGTACAATATTTTTGTACGTGGCTCCAATGAGTCATAAACTTATATATAAAACACCACACACCCCTACGAATAGGCTAATGGGAGGTTGGCTTAACAAGTAGGTGGGAGGTGGGAGGTGGGAGGTGGGATTGTTTGGAGGTGGACTCTCATAAAACTGGTAGGAAGTTGGCCTCCCCCTGAAAGAGATTGGGATGGGAGCTACTGCAAAAAGACATCTGCAAAAGAATAAAAATAAGACGACTAAAAATAAAAATAAGACAACGACTAAGAATAAAAATAAGACAACGACTAAGAATAAAAATAAGAAAGCGACTAAGAATAAAGGTAAGAACAACAATATAGGTCAATACCCAAAGGCAGCAAAAAGCATGGGTGACTCATAAAAAGGGGCATTTGTGCAAATCCATCAACATTTCAATTACAAAACAGGTGTGAGTTTGCGACCTTGCACACCCTCACATATGACGCTTCAGCTGCCAAATCTAATCAAGTTATCTGCACCACACTCAAACTACGAAATCATGACAATACCCATTTCACAAAGGTGAAAAATGTACATTTACAGTTTACCCGAATCTGTATTTGAAAAATGGGAACGTGTGTGTTTACATGATGGACGCATCACAATATCTTATCAACAAGAAAGCATTTTAATATAATGTCGTCGACTTACTCCCAGAAGTGGATTCTATCGCCTTCCTCCATCATCTTCCAAATGTTCCCGAAGCCTTCGTGGTCCAAGGATCCCTTAATGAGGATGGCAAGGAGGCCAACGAACATGATGCCGATCTGGAAGACGTCTGTCCACATAACAGCCTTCAAGCCGCCCTGCCAACATATAGACGACGTTGGTCAATAGACGGCGGCACTGGCTCCATGTTTATGTGCGTACTCAATAGGTGGCGTGCCAGTTTCTCCTAATTTGTCATTCACATAACTTATTATAATTTATGACAATATTATTCACTACTTATTAACCTGTTTGCTTTAGATGGCCAACTAAATAGTTAATTTAGGGACGACATGACATATAACAAGTTAAATACACTGTTATATGTTCAAGGGAGACAGTGAGGGTACATGCGTTGTCTCAATAATTTCAAAGAAGATGAAAAAGTAGTTATTACGATGAGCTTCGGTCACATTATTAAGCGGAATCCACTAAGCGTTCCCTTAGGCTTAGATTCTGACATTGCTACAACCGTTGAACCACTCTGTGTGCCTTACTTGGGAGGGGTGTGGCAGCAAATGGGAGGTGGGAGATTGGCCCTAAAAAATTTTGAGATTGACTTAACATATGGTGGGAACTAGGTGGGAGGTGGGTAGTGGGGTATCTGGGATCACGCACACGGGAGGCCAAGGGATAGTAGCAAGCTCAGTCTTAGTAGGGGTGCAACATGTTACATACGAAAAAGAATCACACATTAAAGTCAACTGGGGGCATTAGTCAATGCTTCTCAAAATACGCCACTGGAGGTGGGATTGGTGGGAGGTGGACTCTCAAAAATGGTGGAATGTGGGCGGTTGTCCCCCAGGATAAATGGGAGAAGGGAGATTGAGACCACTGCTTCACATATTTATTACAATATTAAGGACACATTTTAATAATATGTAAACTACATTGGCAACTACGCTTCTACCGCGTCACTATTAACCCGGAATAGGATGATGTGCAATAATGATCTGGACATTAAAAATCAGGCAAACGAAGAAAAGCCAACAGACCAACGCCGTGTAGAATATACAGATGATGCCAACGCTGAGTACGGAGACCCACACACTGAGACCCGTCACTGAAAGCAAACACGTAATTAGTAATACTGTGTTTACATCAGCACATTTTGAAGTATGGGTAATTATAATTATAACAGTAAACTAGTATGTGAACTACGTATTTATGCTATAAAGTAGTGTATGGCTGCTGTCTGTCTCTGTGGTCCCTCATATCTCCGCCAGTTTCGCGTGTATGGGGCTCCATACTCCAGGGGGTGCAGATGTTACGAATATGTACGTTTCACATACATCACGTAACAATAGAAGTTCGTATTTAGGTTCGAAGGTTGATAACGCTATTCGTGTTTTCTACGATTGTTCCGGGTTACGTGATCAACGTCAAACGTCCGCATGAGTTCCTTTGTACGGTACGAACACTTCGTGAAAACGGCAGTGGCACATATTTTTTGGGACATGAAGTTGTCATTTATATTACCCTACCAAAACTTGACTGGGTAGTGCAGTGTGTCATAAGCTCTCGCAATGGCTGCCTTTTCTTCCGTGCAGCGCCGGGCAACTCGGCTAGTGGATAATAACTAAGTGAAGATGTAAAGCTAAGAGCCATACGGACAGTGACAGTCCTGTGTTTATCGAGCGTTGTCATGTATGCCGAAGATGGTGAGTAGCAAGGGGCCAATATGGGTGTACTCTATTGACGCTGACGTAAGAGAATATACCGAAATGTAAAAAGGAATTTAGGATTGACGCCCACCGGATTATAAGACTATGACTTAAATGTTGTCGTTTCGAAACAAATCTGCTGTGTTGATGAACTTTCTGGACCGGTCATTTATTGGTACTCTGCTTGGTACGTACACACACACACACACACACACAAACACACACATACACACACATACACGAACAAACACACATAAATATATGACTACATATTGGTAATTAGGGAGACGAAAAAAAAAGGTGACTTACCGATCTTCAGGGCGAGGGCAGGGGCATAGAGTGCAAGAGCCATGTACAGAATCTATTGGGATAGAAAAGCACAAACTAATAAATTGTCCAAGCCACTGACGAGCTAACGAACGAAAGAGCGAGCGAGCAAACGAAGGAACGAAAGAACGAATACTTAATTCAATACATTATTGTGCTATTACTTTTAATGACGGATGTTTGTACGTGCGTGCGCGTGTGGATTCCCGAGTAGAGGAGTTATTACGTAACACCTACCATATGATGTACATGATGCTGACAACCAGGCGGATCCCCCGGTCATATCTCATCTCCAGATACTGCAACGAACCACATAAAACTGTGAAAAGTACGAGCATTGTAATGTGTAGTTGTCAGAAGCTGGATGTCTGCAGGAACATGATGTCGGTCTGGCAAGCTGCCCTTTGGCTATTCATGATTTGTGTTCAGATTAATTTGGCTTCGTTTAAAATGTCTAAATAGAACATGGAACATTCAAACAATATTCATTCATCGTTTTCTAATTTGTCATAAGAAGCACAATCATTTATTGATAACAACTTCATGCAACATTTATCCCCTTTACAGTAGTCAACAGCTGGATATCATTAGTTGGTCTTTCAAGCCGTATGTTCACACTATGTATGTTTAATTATTTGTTTTACTGACTGTTTATCAATAATCCAGGCAATATATGTCCAAGAAATTGCAATTTTTTCTTCTCTTTTCCAGTAATTGTCTTTGTTGCTATGTTCTTTGTTGCTCTGCCCTCTGTAGAACCTATTCAGTTGTAACGTGTTGTTTCCAAGAAATGTCTGCTTTTTCCCGAGGAACTATAATTCTAATATATCCTCTCTATCCTACACACACTTATTTATTGTCCAGGTTTCCCTCATATAGCAACATAGACCACACACAGCACGCCGGGGCTCTTGTTCATTCAGACGTACACATGTGAACCTGGCTATTGTTAGTCGATGCAGCAACTGTAGCGAAGCTAAATAAGTCCCAGACGGACGGGATCCTACATTATATAAAAACACACCTTTCTGCCCATTTGGATCTATGTTAAGGTGTCGCATACATATACATTAGGGTGTTTTTTTGTGTGTGGTAAAAACATTTTTTCTTCAAACAACCCTAAGAGGTGAGGCTTTGTAAGGAAACAACGGCATTAAAATTCCTGACCGATCCGTTGAGGGGAATTGACTTCTCAAACGATACAAAGTTTACCATTATCTAGTTACACAAATTTAACCACAACATTTCAATATATAATTTAATATCTCGAAAACTACTGAACAGATATATTTTCACTGTGACCTACTCATCAAAAAGGTTTAGTCTCTAAAATAATTATACCAATCAACCGGTTATAATTAGAGTTAGGATTAGGGTTAGGTATATTGTTTCGATTAGGGTTAAGGCTAGAAATCCTAATGGTTGATTGAACTAAATTTTAATAAACCGTGTTTTATATTAATGAGGTCACAGCTAACAATCATGAAAATCGGATCAGTAATTTTCCAGATTCCGTTAATGTTTTAAATTGGTATATATGTACACTGGTAAACTTTGTGTTGTGTGAGCTATCACTTCCTCTTAACAGAACGCGCGTGCGTCTTTGTATAGATGATGGATCACCAGTGGATGTTGTCTAATTAGATTTTCAGAAAGCTTTCGATAAAGTACCACATTATATTGTTACTTAATCAACTGGACAGAAAAGTGGCTTACACACAAAAGACAGAGAGGAATAGTAGATGGTGAAAATTCAAATTGGAAATATGTTTTGAGTGGGTATGACAGGGAGCAGTATTGTGGCTTATACTATTTTTAGTATATAGAAATGTTTTGGAAGATGACATATCTAGCAAAGTACTGACATATTTAGATGATACAAAAGTATTCAGACAGGTTACACATGATTCAGCTAAAAAAAGTTTACAGGATGATCTAAATAAATTTGCTAAATAATCAGAAAAATGGCAAATGTTATTCAATTTCGGAATGTGTAAATGAGTACACATAGGACATGGAAACATAAACGAAGATTATAAAATGGGGTTGTGATGTACTAGGTAGAACCAGAAAAGGACATCAAAGTTTCAGAGCAATGTGAGATTGCTGCTTCAAACGTTAATCAAATTCTAGGGCTAATTAGGAGATTTATCACATATAAGGAGAAACAACTAATTGTATCCCTGTACAAAGCTGGACCGCATTTGGAACATAGCATACACACACGAAGGCCATATTGTAAGAAGGACATCTACTAGAGAAGCTAGAAAGAATACAACGAAGAGCAATCAAAATTATTACAGAATTAAAATATCTGAAAGTGTGAAAGCCGCTTATTAGAATGTGGTATTACAACATAGTGAATGGTTATGAGGATATTAATAAGAATATGTTCTTCAAATTAAAATAATTTAGTAGACACACGGGACACAAAGCAACATTAATATATATATATATATATATATATATATATATATATATATAATAAAGGAACTCATGCGGACGTTTGAAGTTGATCACGTAACCCGGAACAATCTTAGAAAACACGAATAGTGTTACCAACATTCGACTCTAAATACGAAATCCTATTGTTCTGAGTTACGTGATGTATGTGAAACGTACACATTCGTAACATCTGCACCGCCCTGGAGTTTGGAGCCCCATACACGCGAAACTGACGGAGATATGAGGGAACACAGAGACAGACACAGCCATACACTACTTTATAGCATAAATACGTGGTTCAAATGCTAGTTTATTGTTATAATTATAATTATTAAATATTTAAAAATGTGCTCATGTAATCCCTGTCTTATTAGTTGCCTCTTTGCTTTCAGTAACGGGTCTCAATGTGCGGGTCTCCGTCCTCAGCGTTGGCGTCGTCTGTATATTCTACACGGCATTGGTCAGTTGGTTTTTCTTCGTTTGCATGATTTTGAATGTCCAATGCATTATTGCGTATCATTCTATTTCGGGTTAATGGTGACGCGGTAGTGGCGTAGTTGCCAATATAGTTTACATATTATTAAAATATTACCTTAATATTGTAATAAATACGTGAAGCTTAGTGAGGGGTGTGGCACAGGTCTTAACCTCCCTTCTCCCACTTATCCTGGGGGCCAACCTCTCACCTTACACCATTTTTGAGAGTCCACCTCCCACCAATCCCACCTCCAGTGGCGTATTTTGAGAAGCTTTGACTAATGCCCCCAGTTAACTTTAATGTGTGATTATTTTTCGTATGTAACATGTTGCACCCCTACTAAGACTGAGCTTGCCCCCATCCCTTGGCCTCCCGTGTGCATGATCCCAGATACCACACTACCCACCTCCCACCTAGTTTCCACCATTTGTCAATCTCACAAATTTTTAGGGCAAAACCTCCCACTTGCTGTCACACCCCTCCCAAGTAAGGCACACAGACTGGTTCAACGAGCCGGTCTCATCTCTCAGGACCCATCCCATTCTGCCCATGATTTAATCAAACCCCTTCCATCTAGTCGGCGGTTCAGGTCCAGCAAAACTAGAACCAGGTTCAACAACAGTTTTTATTCCGTAGACGTCCAAGCCCTGTCAAAACAGATGTGATTTTTTTTTTCCATCTGCAGTACACACAAATACCACATTCCGACATGTCTTTCACTGAGTATACCTAATTTATTTGTTTGATATATTTTATACCCAAGTTATTTTTTTAAATCCTAAATCATATCTTTCCTTTACAGTGATAATTATGTCTTTCGCTTTATATTGGACTTATTTATGTGATATAACAGGAATCACGAAGTGAGATCGTTAAGTGCCAACATAGTCAAGGTCAAGATTTTATTCTTAAGAATATATTTACTGTGCATGGTGTTAGTTAGTTTGTATCATACCGTTTGCTGCATGTGAGTGTATTGTCATGGTTACGTTATAGCACGACCCAACATCGTTATACGTTCCAATGTCTCTATTGTATTACTGCAATGATTACACATGGCAATACATTTGATCTTATTTTATCTTATCTTATCTAAGCCTAAGGGAACGTTTAGTGGATTCCGCTTAATAATATGTCCGGTGTCCAATAACTCACCTCGAATATACTTGTTAACTTGTTTGAAGAAGCTGTCAAGACACTTACCTCGAAGACGCTGGTCAACTTGAGGTTGTAGAAGACAGGAAGGAAGAAGTGACACCGGCAGCACGCCCATGTTACGGTCGGCCATGAGAAACTCCTTCGCCGTGTTCTGTTTGCCGCCCGTGCAGCCGTAGTACAGTCCGATGCACACCGAGACGACCAACACGAGAACGAATACGGCGTAGTCCCATACCGTGAACATCGTGGATCAAGGAAACCTCGCCTAGTTGTTGATATGCCGTTGTTTAGAGTTGACGTGTTACTTCGTCTGTGGCACCTGCCTATGACCGCACAAGTGATCGCTGCACTACATAAACGCGATATCACACTACGGACACACACAACCCTGGAAGTCATAACGCATACAAACCGCACGAAACTCAAGTCGCCGCGCCATGCTTGTCTGGACAGGCGACATCAGTGTACCTTGATGAATGGATTTCTCCAAAAGCCACCTGTCTCTTTAATACCGTATGAACACACGTCTAGATGTTACATTGAAGTAATAATATTGTTGGCGCAATCTCATTAACGACGGAATGTTAATAATAAAAATAAAATGTTTTGTAATATTCATCAGAATGGCGGCTTTCTTTCTAGTCGTCGAATTTATCGACACCATTACAGCATCTGTAGTGTTACGTGTTACTGGCGACATACATTCATGAAGTCCCAAACCAAAGTTTACTTCCCTTATTTGTGATAATCTATGCGCCCACGCTTATCATAGGTCGATATGCAAACAATACACGTATAACATGTGAAATGGGTTTCAAACTAGATGTATGAAGGATTACAGTGCGACTGTGCATGGTGTTAGTTAGTTTGTATCATACCGTTTGCTGCATGTGAGTGTATTGTCATGGTTACGTTATAGCACGACCCAACATCGTTATACGTTCCAATGTCTCTATTGTATTACTGCAATGATTACACATGGCAATACATTTGATCTTATTTTATCTTATCTTATCTAAGCCTGAGGGAACGTTTAGTGGATTCCGCTTAATAATATGTCCGGTGTCCAATAACTCACATCGAATATATATAAGGTGAATACCACTCGCGAACTCGTGTGCACGACGTTTGCGTTTGGTGCAGTAGAATCTTAACAATCATCAAATATGTATGGTGATATGCACTCTAGTCTTCACGCAGTAATTACTGCATGGCTAATTGCTTCCCATATCAGTCATGATAGCTTTGGAATGAACAGGTGTGTCAGGGTGTGAAGTGTAAACCGCTTTGAACAGTCCAAGAACTGGATGCCATGCTATATAAGAACGTACCCTTTTTTATTTATTATTGATGATTGTTCCAGCCAACATGACTATGGCGTGATAATTTTTTACCTTAGCAAGGTGAAGGTCGACAATTCAGGCATTTAATTTCGATAGAGTTCACGGCTGATAAATTATGACTTGTATGGTTTCTCTAACACTATTTACTATTCACGATACTCACTGGCACGTTACATAGGAACATTTAAAACTGCACTATCATCAACGAAATCAATGGCTACTCTGATGGAGACGTTTTTATGGCATTGGTTAGCGTGTTAATGTTTGCAATCATGAGTGAAAATGTCGTTGTTTGAAGAAAATGTGTTTGACTCTGTGATAGATATATGCATACATACATATAAATATATCGACAGGAAAGAGATAAGAAATATCTTGTTAGTGTTCGAACCTTGAACAGTTTCTTGTACTACGGGTGATTCATCCACCTGTATAAATGTTAACTTGGCAATTGTCAATCTGTGAAGTAAGTGTAGCGAGAATGACTGATTCCCAGGAGGACGGAATCCCGCGTTATAGTAGAACACACCTATCTGACATTTAACGTTAATGTGTCTTATAAATATGGAACTGTGATCTGGTAATTTGCCCTTTGGTTGTTGTGTTGCATAATTTGGGATCAGATTACATGGTGTCAGACACACCGGCGTTGTTGGAATGTATAATGAAAACAGAGCGCGTGACGTGGTTAACTAAGTAATCGGTTCAAGTTCGTCGCACCCAATTCGAGCAGAGTTTCTCCCGTGTTGTTCCATTCACCCATACCAATTATATTATTGCATTCCATATATCAGATTTACTTGTGTTACTCGACTGCACAATGAAGATACCTGGGGTGGAATAAACAGCGGTATCGATTCAATTGTGCTGCGTAGTTCAACAACCAAGTAAATCCATATTTGTAATAAGGGAGAAAACCGCATTAAAAGTTTGAACAGTAAAGTCCACAGTTAACGTGCTTCGTATACCAGTTTTGTTGTGCTATTTCGACTGTCCAGTTGCCTAGGATCATCTTCCATGTACATTTGTCATGTTTTTTTAACGATAATTAATTAGGCAATAGTTAATTACGCAGTTAAGTAATTAGTAAAAAAATTCTTTTTGTGCATCAGACAGTTTTTTTCCCCCGACTCCAGCTTTCCAAGGTCATCTTCCATGTAGAATCGTCGGATGTTATGTTAATTAGCTCCATGAAGCAGTATGTAATTAGTGAGACATTTTTTTTTTTACTCAAACTATGTTTTTTTGTCGTTCTGGGTCGGTTGCCGGTGTGCTTACAGTAATCCATGCTTAGGTCGAATCGAGCGGCCGCTTTAACTTTCCCAGTTCGCCCAACATATTCCTTCCCACTGTTCCTGCGTCGCTGACGCACTTGCTTCGCCCAGGTTTCAGGGTTTATAACACGCTTTCTGCTTCGCTCAGTATCCATTTTAAACAGCTAAAAATCGCACTCGTAAACACTAAAAAACGATCAAAACAACAAGAAACAATGGAGGCTGCGCTTGTTGTTGTGAACGACAGACACGCCACGTGGGGACTTACCTGCTTGTTCATTGGTTAGAAACCCGCTATGACCCGCGAGGATTTAAGGGGTTGTTCACCCAGTAAATGTTGCCATTCAGGGCACCCAGTAAAACGAGGATAACAGGACTTAGGTGCATGAAATCATTAATATTAGTATGTGGCAGTACAGATAGATAGTAGCGACATCTGTTGATCAAATAATTTTTTTTTAAATGGAGGGTTGGTGAACTAGGCAGCACAATTGCCATCGAACAATATGGTGGAACGTTGACATGACAATGCAAAATGATTCCGACTAGTCCCATTAAAAGTCCAGGAGCCTTTTCTCATAGGAGGCCAAGTAAGGAAAATCTTCAGAACTCCCTACAGAAAAGGTTTGACTTGATAAGGTGTTAGACTACAATCTACAGAACACATCCAGGTAGTATATAGTTTCAAATTGTGGTATCATAACAATTCTACATGCCAAGGATCAGTCAATGTGGATCCCTAAAATATAGACGGAGGGGGTAAGGTAAAAGTGAATATCTTTGTCCAGATTCAACCTATTCTCAATATTTAGATATCGTTGGCTTCGATGTATAATTCTCTGTCCGAATATGTACAACAATTTAAATTTGCTTTATATTATACAACCACTAGGGGTACAAATCACAAACAAATAAAATATTATTACCGTTTTTGTTACACGACTCTCAAATGGAGATCAAAATATTAGATTCCAATTACTTGTCAATGCTGTTGATAAGCTATTTAGTGATTTCCTGTCCAATCCATGACAAATTGTACATAACCTTCTAGCAAATCCTTCAGTGAACGCCAACCCATCAATTTTGTTACACACTTCGTCACTTCATGCTATTGCTATCAAGAGTTACTAAGAACGTAGAAGTAGTTATTGATGTTTTTAAGGTGTTTGTTACAGGTACGGGTGCTCTATATTATATTATTAGCCAATATATTCTTAACTATAAGTTATGGCAGTCGGTGCTTGTCGCACACACGGTACATTTCACAGTACAGCACTGACAAACTAATAAAGTCAGAGATCAAAGACTGCCAATGCATATCAGTCCGGTCACCTAGTATCATGGATCTAACTGTGATAAAATAAAACTCTCTGATACCAGCTGTACACTGTGCCACTCATGCTAGAACCAACATGCCCAAGTATTTGGCCCTGTGAATTGCAGTACGACATATGACGAGGCTAAAGCCGCTCATTAATATGATCAGAAAAATGGGCCACTGTGATTTTTACGATGATGTAGAGGCAATGGACACACAGTAGAACGTAATGACATACATAAAGAAAATCTTGATGGAAAGAGGACAACCCATGCCACGGCACTGGTCTTCTATCAGCGAGTGCAGTTTGGTCCAGCCCAAATCCGAGGGTCTACGCAGACCAACAAAGAGGAAACGGTCACTTCAATCCACTAGTGCAGGCCAATACATCAGATAGTACAGTCCATACGGAAAATGGCCTGCAGTTACCAATTTCTCTGGGAAGACACAAGCCGATTGGTTCAAATTCACTCGAAGCCTGCATTCGGCAGCCTGTATGATGGATCTTGCTTGGACATTGGTAAGGATGACACCAATTAAGCTTCTTGGGGTGGAGTTCTTCCCCACAGAAAAACGAAAAGTGCCAAGTTGGAGTGGCTTCAATATTGTGGTTTACTCATATGTTCGCACACATATCTGCTACTGCAGTCTACACAGTAATGCAGAATGTGCAGTCCATGATGGCACGCCTTGGCCAAAATGATAATGTCTATATAGTTTACCTTGCTATCTATGTGTAGGTCAAATAGATCCAGTGGCGACTACAAAAAGTGTTCGAAGGCATGATGAGGCCTCTACATTACAATGACCTATTTGAATGTCCTGGGAAAGAAGTACAATATGTCAGGCATCGGGGATCTGCTGACAGCATCTGGCAAGTGCTACAGTTCGACAACCTCGACCCTTCTGAAAGGGAAGTCCTACACACGTGGAGTGAGTGCCCACAAGATAGTCATGGAAGTCATGTTTTGTCTTCAGTGGCGTGGCTTCGTGCGGTTACTCTCTAAGTAGGAGTGCAGTTATGATGATTAAAATGCTGTGATAGAGCAAGTTAGTGTATGCCAACTAACTCTGAAACACGGGAAAGATGCCCAGAACACCATACTAAGGTATACGATGCCATCACCACATTAGATTCAGAGTTCACAAGGCCCAGCTGTGTGCCTACTGGAGTGACTATGTGGCTATGGCACAGCTGCTTATCCAGTTTATCAAGGCTGAGAGAAATGGAGACTGGCTTCAATGTTGTACAACCTTGACACCAAGAAAAGCGTTGACATCGCAGGTATCAGTCAGGAAAGTGACATATTGGGATTTCCTGCCAAACCTGTCAAAGCGAGGAATATAACTATGCACAGCCTGGCACATGAACTAGGACTTGAGCTGTGCAATGCTTTACTCGGCTTTCACGTACTCACATGGTGCGATTCAAGCAGCACACACTCATGATTCGGCAAGAAAAGGGGTCTCAATGTCTTACATGCCAGCATAGGGCATGAATGGAACAGCTGGGAGAATAACCCGAACTCAGCAACAACCCTTCAGAAGCATGCGAAACCTTCATATGTACAGTCTACTCAAAAACGGACAAAAGGATAAAGAAAAAAAATCTCCATCTGCCACCGACAGCTTACAGCAACACACCACGTAGCGAGGAAACAACCAGGCCTGTGTATTGAAGAAATCACTGGAACCTACACATAGTCTGCCACCAACAGCTGGACATGGCTGGAACGTTCAGGATGGTGCCCTGCAGCCTGTGCTCATGACCAAATATCCAGCACCACGGGGTCTACCGGAGCTGACGGTCTGAGAGACCGCAAAAAGTCAACACGTCGCCGAGCCGACTGCGTATGTAGAACCAACAACAGAAACATGTGCATGTATGGCCAAAGAAACTTGTGAGAATCCAAGGACAGCCTGTGATTCAACTGATGAAGAAGTGTCTTATTGAAAGTGCATCAGTGTTAACATAACCAATTTCCGATGTTAAACGCGAGAACTATTATAATCCGCTCTGATTGAATGTGCATTAATGTCGACATACACTAGTCATAGGCAAGTGAACAGTTGCAGTTTTCTTTCTGACAGGTAAACACCATGCATCTTCATATGGCAGCACAATTAATAAAACACTCCGACAATTTGAATTTGTATGATATTTTATATTCATGATTTTCTAATGACTATATATTCTTAAAAAGATTTATAATATGATGCCAATTATACCTAAATATTGAACATTGGTTGAGTCTGAACAAAGATATTCACATTTACGTGACCCCCTCCAACTAAATTAAAGGCCCACAATGACGGACCCTTGGCATGTAGAGTGGCCTGCAGAATGTTTATCATACCACAAATTTTAAACCACATAATACATGGAGGTATTCTATAGGGTGTATTATACCACCCTTTCAAGTCAAACCTTTTCTGTAAGGGGCGTTCAGCGATTTAATTTACTCAGATCTTGGTCCTGGACTTTGGTAATAGTTAACACCCAGGCCTTTTGTTTTGGAAAATCATAAAAGATTTTGCTGTTTTAAAAAACGAACCTTTTTGTTTTGAATAACAAGATTTTATTCTTCAAATAACGGGCTTTTTGTGGGCCACAGCTGGTTTTATTTGACCAATAATTTGGTAAAAATGGTGTTTATATTCTTATTGCGAACCATTATTTTTCGCTTATAATTATATATATATATATATATATATATATATATATA
>SDWI01001328.1:91196-102166 GCA_009193005.1 Lamellibrachia luymesi
TTTGACATTGGTCAGTCGCTGTTGGTGGACTTTGGCTTGTGCGCTCCCACTCGTCTTTTCTTTTTGACACTGGTCAGTTACTGTTGGTGGACTTTGACTTGCGCGCTTCCACTCGTCTTGTCTTTTTTTATATTTATCAGTCGCTGTTGGTGAATTTTGGCTTGTGCACTCCCATTCGTCTTGTCTTTTTGACACTGGTCAGTTACTGTTGGTGGACTTTGACTTGTGCGTTTCCACTCGGTGAAATGCGAAACAGTGGTTGACCAATGTCAAAAAGACAAGACGAATGGAAGCGCACAAGCACATGTTACATACCGGATCGATGTGTCTGGACACATTTCGCGGGAAATCTGGTTCAAACCGGTTCAAACCGACGTGTCTTGACACATTTCGCGGGAAAACTGGGTTGATCTTGACCTTTTGACCTTTTAACTTCGCGGTGTTTATGGAAAATTCCATGACTTCATTCGAACGTTCCAGAAAGCGGCTGTGTTTGTTTTGTTGACCTTGACCTTTTGACCTTTTGACCTCGCGGTGTTCTTGCAGACTCGTATCATCATAGGCGATATGTAGGTGTCGACGCGAAACGACATACGTCGAAAAGTTCTCTATATAATGCAATGCTGCGATATGCGTCGTATAGCTTACATGCACGGCTACGTTTTTCCCGCTGCATGCACGAACATTCGATCGCTAGGTTTCAGTCTACTAGCAGGGTGAAAATGTGGGATAGTGTTTCTTTTCGTGAGCGTGGAAAATTCCATAACATCGTTCGAACGTTCCAGAAAAGAAGAAAAAAACTACATGAAACCGGTTCAAACCGGATTGAACCGGTTCAAACCGGTTCTGTACCCAGACACGTCTCGAAAAGCGCGCCATAATCGTCAGTAGTAAACCGAAGACGACAGAATTAGGGTTACTAACCCTAACCCTAACTAGTAATTGTATCAGTACAAAAGGTCGGTGATCTTTGACCTTTCATTAGGGTTACTAACCCTACAGGGTTCGTATTAGGGTTCACTACAGACGATAGAATTAGAGTTACTAACCCTAACACCAACTGGCAATTGAATAAGTACAAAAGGTCGGTAATCTTTGATATTTCATTAGGGTTACTAACCCTACAGGGTTCGTATTAGGGTTCACTACAGACGACAGAATTATGGTTACTATCCCTAACCCTAACTGACAATTGTATCACTGCAAAAGGTCGGTGACTTTTGACCTTCGACCTTGCCCCGCAGCGCCGTCTGGTAATCGTATCAGCGCAAAACAACATGGCAGCAAAACAAGATGGCGGCCTCCATAGAGAGGTCACGTTATATGCAAATGAGGAACTGTGACGTTGTAGCAGCGCCTCCTGGTGACCGTATCATCGCAAAACAACATGGCAACAAAACAAGATGGCGGCCTCCATAGAGAAGTCACGTGATATGCAAATGAGGAACTGTGACGTCATCAGTCACGTGACTGCTCTCAACCCATGAGAGCCGTCGACACAATTGACCCGTTGCGCCCCTGCTGACAATACTACCGCAAAACAGTGCCTCAGGGGCGATAATAGGGGATGACACGTTGCGCTCTCTGGCGACGGTTTCACCACAAAAGGGTGTAATGTATGCTAATTTATGCAAATGTATGCTAATTTATGCAAACGAGCTGTGACGTCATAGGTCACGTGACGGCTCTCGACCAATCAGAACCGTCGATACAATTGACCTTAGCGCCCCCTGGTGGTGAAACTGCTCTCGACCAATCAGAATGTGCCCCTCATTTGAGCGATAATAGGGGATTATACGGTGGCGCCCCTGGCGGCAAGAAGCGCACGAACAATCAGAAAGCTCCATTTCAAATTTCGACCAATCAGAATGAAGCAGATTGCCCCTCAATTTTGTATGTGTCAGAATTGCACACATACTACTATTAGTCATGACATACTGTTATATTCTTAGTGTAATATAACAAGTTAAATACACTGTTATATGTTCAAAGGAGACAGCGAGGGGTACTGTGTTGTCTCAATAATTTCAAAGACAATGACCAAGCGAGTATTTATTACGATGAGCATTGGACACATTATTAAGCGGAATCTACTGAGCGTTCCCTTAAACTTAGATTCGGACATTGCTACAATCGTTGCACCAGTCTGTGTGCCTTACTTGGGAGGGGTGTGACAGCAAGTTGGAGGTGGGAGTTTTGCTCTAAACATTGGTGAGATTGACCTAACAAATTGTGAGAACTAGGTGGGTAGTGTGGTATCTGGGATCACGCACACGGGAGGCCAAGGGATGGGGGCAAGCTCAGTCTTTGTAAAGGTGCAACATGTTACATACGAAAAAGAATCACACATTAAAGTCAACTGGGGGCATTAGTCAAAGCTTCTCAAAATACGCCGCTGGAGGTGGGATTGTTGTGAAGTGGAATCTCAAAAATTGTGGAAGGTGATAGGATGACCCCCAGGATAAGTGGGAGAAGGGAGGTTGAGACCCTTGTCACACCCACTCACTAAGCTACACGCATTTATTATAATATTGAGGTCACATTTTAATACTACGTAAATTACATTGGCAACTACGCTTCTACCGCGTCACTACTAACCGCAATAGGATGATGCGCAATAATGCATTGGACATTTAAAATCATGCAAACGAAGAAAAGCCAACTGACCAACGCCGTGTAGAACATGCAGACAATGCCAACGCTGATGACGGAGAACCACCCACTGAGACCCGTCACTGAAAGAAAAGACGCAACTAATAATACTGGCATTACATCAGCACATTTTGAATTATGGGTAATTATAATTATAACAGTAAACTAGAATGTGGACTACGTATTTATGCTATAAAATAGTGTGTGGCTGTGTCTGTCTCTGTGGTACCTCATATCTCCGCCAGTTTCGCATGTATGGGGCTCCATACTCCAGGGGGGTGCAGATGTTACGAATGTGTACGTTTCACATATATCACGTAACTGACAACAATAGGAGTTCGTATTTAGGTACCAATGTTGATATCGCTATTCGTGTTTTCTACGATTGTTCCGGGTTACGCAATCAACGTCAAACGTCCGCATGAGTTCCTTTGTACGGTACGAACACTTCGTGAAAAGGGCAGTGGCACACATTATTTTGGGACATGAAGTTGTCATTGGTATTACCCTACCAAAACTTGACGGTGTAGGGCAATGAGTCATAAGCTCTCGCACTAGCTGCCTTTTCGTCCTTGCAGCGCCTGGCAACTCGGCTAGTGGATAATAACTAAGTTAAGATGTAAAGCCGGTCTTTTATTGATACTGTGCTTGGTATGTACACACACACGCACACACACACACACACACACACACACACACACANAAAAGACATTCATGTCGCCACTGTGGACTCGCCCTCCCTACGTATGCAGAGCTAAGACGTCACGTGGAGAGTCACTCGTCGCCATCTTGGGACATCCACTCATTCTCGGTAGCACCACCAGCAGTGGCGCCATCGAGCGACCACGCAAAGAGAGCGAAATACGTGTGCGAGAAATGCGCTGCAACGTTCGGGAGATTGGACAAACTACAGCGTCACGTAAGGTTAGTATGTTGTCGTCGTAGTCGTAGTAGTAGTTGTTGTTGTTGTAGTAGTAGTAGAAGAAATACCACCGTCTACACGTGTAAGAAATGCGAACGGAAGTTCCATGTACGTTGCGATCTGACCAGACACGCACGAACCGCGTGTACTGACGTCAACGAGCCGCCATCACCGAAGAGATCAAAAATGGAAGACATCACACTCACCCACCCACTCGTTACCGAAGAATATCCCATCGATCCGCCTGATTGACTTCCCTTCACCGACACTCTGTCGACGGAACCTGTACCTGGAGAACCACGTCGAGAAGTGAAGCCACGTATGTCAGCAGAATCATCAAAACACCGAAGCCGACGGCTGCAACAAAATATAGGGTAGGGTGGGACAAAGATCCCCCTTCAGTGGAAATCGTATACGGGAAAGAATCATTTCTGAAAATATAGTATGTGTGCTAGGAATGATATAATTCATTATCTTAGGTATATTATGTGTATTGACATTTTTTATTTACGCAGTCTATGAAAAAAAAGTTGAAGTAATTTAAGCAGAGGTTCCTGTGGTGCGGGTAACAAAACCAAAGGCGTTTGCAATATATTATATATGTTCTTTTTTCTTTTCACAGGAGGTGCGAGGATGGCCCTAACAATTGGTGAGAGGTGGTAGATTGACCTAACAAATGGTGGGAACTAGGTGGGAGGTGGGTGGTGGGGTATCTGGGATCACGCATATGGGAGGCCAAGGGGTGGGGGGCAAGCTCAGTCTTAGTAGGGGTGCAACATGTTATCACACATTAAAGTCAACGAAAGAGCGAGCGACCGAACGAACGAACGAAAGAATTCTTATTTCAATACATTATTGTGCTATAACTTTTAATGACAGATGTTTGTGAGTGCATGCGTGTGTGGATTCCCGAGTAGAACAGTTATTACGTAGCACTTACCATGTTTATGATGTACTTGATGCTGACAATCAGTCGGATTCCCCGGTCATATCTCATCTCCAGATACTGCAACGAACCACATAAAACGGGGCGGGCGGGCGGAAGATACTGGTTAACTTGAGGTTGTAGAAGACAGGCAGAGAGAAGTATGCAACCATTGGGAGCATGATGACGTAGCCGATCCACACCATCCAGTACTGAGTCCCGAACACCTATATCTCGGCCGGAGTCCCGAGCACGGTGATGGCCGACATGAAGGTAGCGAGCATCGAGAGTGACACCGGCAGCACGCCCATGTTTCGGTCGGCCATGAGAAACTCCTTCGCCGTGTTCTGTTTGCCGCCCGTGCAGCCGTAGTACAGTCCGATACACACCGAGATGACCAACACGAGAACGAATACGGCGTAGTCCCATACCGTGAACATCGTGGATGAAGGAAGAAACCTCGCCTAGTTGTTGATATGCCGCTGTTTAGAGTTGACGAGTTACTTCGTCTGTGGCACCTGCCTATAACCGCACAAGTGTTCACTGCACTACAAAAACTCGATGTTAGCACACTACGGACAAAGACACAACCCTGGGAGTCATAGTGCATAGAAACCGAACGAAACTTAAGTCGCGCAGCCATGCGTGGCTGGACAGGCGACATCAATGTTCCTTGCTGAACGGGTTTCTCCAAAAGCCATGTGTTTTTTTATTTATTATTGATGATTGTTCCAGCCAATGTGACAATGGCGTGATCTTTATTTAACTTAGCAAGGTGAAGGCCGACAATTCAGGGACTTATTTTCGATAGAGTATACGGCTGATCAATTACGATCACTATTTACTATTCACGTTACTCACTGGCACGTTGCATAGGAACATTTAAAACTGCACTATCATCAACGAAATCAATGGCTACTCTGATGGAGACGTTTTTTACGGCATTGGTTAGCGTGTTAGTGTTTGCAATCATGAATTAAAATGTCGTTGTTTGAAGAAATTTTTTTGGACTCTATGATATATACATACATATAAATATATCGACAGGAAAGAGATAAGAAATATCTTGTTGGTGTTCGAACCTTGAACAGTTTCTTGTACTACGGGTGATTCATCCACCTGTATAAATGTTAACTTGGCAATTGTCAATCTGTGTAGTAATTGTAGCGAGACTGACTGATTCCCAGGGGGACGGAATCCCGCGTTACATAAGAACACACCTATCTGACCTTTGACATTAATGTATCGTATAAATATGGAACTGCGGTCTGGTAATTTGCCATTTGGCTGTTGCGTGGCATAGTTTGGGATCAGATTACGTGGTATCAGACAGACCGGCGTTGTTGGAATGTATAATGAATACAGAGCGCGGTGACGTGGTTAACTGAGTAATCGGTTCAAATTCATCGCACCCAATTCGAGCAGAGTTTCTCCTGTGTTGTTCCATTCACTCATACCAATTATATTATTGCATTCCATATATCAGATTTACTTGTGTTACTCGACTGCATAAGTAAATGTTAGATACCTGAGGTGGAATAAACAGCGATTCTGATCGATCGATTCAATTGTGCTGCCTAGTTCAACAACCCCGTAAATCCATATTTGTTAGATACCTGAGGTGGAATAAACAACGGTATCGATTCAATTGTGCTGCGTAGTTCAACAACCCCGTAAATCCATATTTGTAATAAGTGAATTCCACAGTTAACATTCTTCGTATGCCAGTTTTGTTGTGCTATTTCGACTGACCAGTTGCCTAAGGTAATCTTCCAAGAACATTTGTCAAGTTTTTAACGATAATTAATTAGGCATTAATTAATTACGCAGTTAAGTAATTAGTCAAAAATGCTCTTTTGTGCATCATTCCCCGACTCCAGTTTTCCAAGGTCATCTTCCATGTAAAATCGTCGGATGTTATGCTAATTAGTTCAATGAAGCAGTATGCAATTAGTGAGAAAAAATGTATTACTCAAACTATGGTTTTTGTCGTTCTGGGTCGGTTGCCGGTGTGCTTACAGTAATCCATGCTTAGGTCGAATCGAGCGGCCGCTTTAACTTTCCTAGTTCGCCCAACAAATTCCTTCCCACTGTTCCTGCGTCGCTGACACACTTGCTTTGCCCAGGTTTCAGGGTTTATAACACGCTTTCTGCTTCGCTCAGTATCCATTTTAAACAGCTAAAAATCGCACTCGTAAACACTAAAAACCGATCAAAACAACAAGAAACAATGGAGGCTGCGCTTGTTGCTGTGAACGACAGACAGGTCACGTGCTTGTTCATTGGCTAGAAACCCGCTATGACCCGCGAGGACTTAAGAGGTTGTTCACCCAGTATATTTTGCCATTCAGGGCACCCAGTAAAACGAGGATAACAGGACTTAGGTGCATGAAATCATTAATATTAGTATGTGGCAGTACAGATAGATAGTAGCGACACCTGTTTATCAAATAAAATAAATTTCCAAAAAATGGGGGGTTGCTGAACTAGGCAACATAATTGCCATCGAACCATATAATATGGTTGAACGTTAACATGAGAATGCAAAATAGATAGTACTTACTTATGTTTATTTGGGATGATTTCGACTAGTCCCATTAAAAGTTCAGGAGCCTTTTCTCATACGAGGTTAAATTAGGAAAATCTTCAAAACTCCGTACAGAAAAG
This sequence comes from Lamellibrachia luymesi, assembly GCA_009193005.1. Classification (NCBI taxonomy): domain Eukaryota; kingdom Metazoa; phylum Annelida; class Polychaeta; order Sabellida; family Siboglinidae; genus Lamellibrachia; species Lamellibrachia luymesi. The sequence goes on from SDWI01001328.1 coordinate 98,363, forward strand.
GTTTGACTTAGCAGGGTGTTAAGCTACAATCTGCAGAACACGTCCAGGTAGTACATGGTTTCAAATTGTGGTATCATAACAATTCTACATGCAAAGGGTCCGTCACTGTGGGTCCCTACAATATAGACGGAGGGGGTAAGGTAAAAGTGAATATCTTTGTCCAGATTCAACCTATTCTCAATATTTAGATTCGTTGTATAATTCTCTGTCCGAATATGTACAACAATTTAAATTTTCGTTGCATTATACAACCGCTAGGAGTACAAATCACAAACAAATAAAATATTATTACCGTTTTTGCTACAGGGCTTTCAAATGGAGATCCATCAAAATATTAGGTTAGAATTACTTGTCAATGCTGTTGATAAGCTATATAGTGATTTCCTGTCCAATCCATGGAAAATTGTACATAACCTTCTAGCAAGTCCTTCAGTGAACGCCAACGCATAAATTTTTTTACACACTTCGTCACTTCATGCTATTGCTATCAAGAGTTATTAAGAACGTAGAAGTAGTTGTTGATGTTTTGGAGTGTTTATTACAGGTACGGGTGCTCTATATTATATTATTAGCCAATCGAGTTATGGCAGTCGGTGCTTGTCGCAAACACGGTAAATTTCACAGTACAGCACTGACAAACTAATAAAGTCAGATATCAAAGACTACCAGGGCATATCAGTCCGGCCACCTAGTATCATGGATCTAACCCTGACGAAATAAAAGTCTCTAATACCAGACATTCTTTACTGGCTGCTACACTGGGTCATTGCCAAAACAGAAAATGAAGGTGAATGTGAGTTTTCATCGCCAGAGTGAGCCAACTCATCAGACGAAAGACGTGTTCTGATGCAGCCTCAGGATGCTGTACAATGTGCCACTCATGCTAGAACCAACATTTCCAAGCATTTGGCCCTGGAAATTGCAGTTCGCCATATGACGAGGCTAAAGCCGCTCATTAATATGATCAGAAGAATGGGCCACTGTGACTTCTACGATGATGTAGAGGCAATGGACACACAGTACAACGTAATTACATAAATGAAGAGAATCTTGATGGAAAGAGGACAACTCACGCCACGGCACATGTTTTCTATCAGCGAGGGCAGTTTGGTCCAGCCCCAAAGCCGAGGGTCCACGCAGGTCAACAAAGAGGAAACGGTCACTTCAATCCACTGGTGTAGGCCAATCCATCAGGCAGTACAGTCCATACGGAAAATGGCCTGCAGTTACCAATTTCTCTGGGAAGATACAAGCCGATTGGCTCAAATTCACTGGAAGTCTGCATTCGGCAGCCTGTGTGATGGATCTTGTTTGGACATTGGTAAGGATGACACCAATTAAGCTGTTTGGGGTGGAACTCTTCCCCACAGAAAAACAAATAGTGCCAGGTTGGAGTGGCTTCAATATTGTAGTTTACTCGCACAAACATCTGCTACTGCAGTCTACACAGTCATGAAGAAAGTACAGTCCATGATGGCACACCTTGGCCAAAATGATAATGTGTATACATTTGACCTTGCTATCTATGTGTAGGTCAAATAGATCCAGTGACAACTACAAAAAGAGTTAGAAGGCATGATGAGGCCTCTACATTACAATGATCTATTTGACTGTTCCGGGAAAGAAGTACAATATGTCAGGCATCGGGGATCTGCTGACAGCATCTGGCAAGTGTTACAGTTCGACAACCTCGACCCTTCTGAAAGGGAAGTCCTACACCCGTGGANTGGCTTCAATATTGTAGTTTACTCGCACAAACATCTGCTACTGCAGTCTACACAGTCATGAAGAAAGTAAAGTCCATGATGGCACACCTTGGCCAAAATGATAATGTGTATACATTTGACCTTGCTATCTATGTGTATGTCAAATAGATCCAGTGGCGACTACAAAAAGTGTTCGAAGGCATGATGAGGCCTCCACATTACAATGAACTATTTGACTGTTCCGGGAAAGAAGTACAATATGTCAGGCATCGGGGATCTGCTGACAGCATCTGGCAAGTGTTACAGTTCGACAACCTCGACCCTTCTGAAAGGGAAGTCCTACACCCGTGGAGTGAGTGCCCACAAGATAGTCATGGAAGTCATGTTTTGTCTTCAGTGGCGTGCCTTCGTGCAGTTACTATCTAAGTATAGTGATAGAGCAAGTTAGTGTATGCCAACTAACTCTGGAACAAGGGAAAGTTGTCCAGAACACCATGCTAAGGTATACGATGCCACCACCACATTAGATTCAGAGTTCACAAGGCCCAGCTGTGTGCCTACTGGAGTGACTATGTGGCTATGGCACAGATGCTTCTCCAGTTCATCAAGGCAGAGAGGACTGGAGACTGGCTTAACTTTTGTTCAACCTTGACAGCAAGAATATCGGTGGTATCACAGACATCAGTCAGGAAAGTGACATATTGGGATTTCCTGCCAAACCTGGCAAAGCGAGGTATGCCCGTGAACTAGGACTTGAGCTGCGCAATGCTTTACTCGGCTTTCACGTACTCACATGGTGCGATTCAAGCAGAATACACTCAGGATTCGGCAAGAAAAGGGGTCTCAATGTCTTACATGGCAGCAGAGCGCATGAATGGAACAGCTGGGAGAATAACCCGAACTCAGCAACATCCCTTCAGAAACATGTGAAACCTTCATATGTACAGTCTACTCAAAATCGGACAAAAGGATAACGAAATTAAAATCTCCCCCTACCACCGACAGCTTACAGCAACACACCACGAAGCGAGGAAACAACCAGGCCTGTGTATTGAAGAAATCACTGGAACCTACACATAGTCTGCCACCAGCAGCTGGACATGGCTGGAACGTTCAGGATGGTGCCTTGCAGCCTGTGCTCGTGACCAAAAATCCAGCACCACGGGGTCTTCCGGAGCTGACTGTCTGAGAGACTGCAAGAAGTCAACACGTCGCCGAGCCGACTGCGCATGTAGAAACGAACAACATACACCTGTACATGTATGGCCAAAGAAAACTTGTGAGAATCCAAGGACAGCCTGTGAGTCCACTGATGAATAAGTATATTACTGAAATCGGTATCGGTTTTGACACAACCAATTCCCGGTGTTAAACGTGAGAACTATTATAATCTGCTCTGATGAATGTGCATTAGTGTCGACATACACTAGTCATAGGCAAATGAACAGTTGCAGTTTTCTTTCTGAAAGGAACACAACATGCATCTTCATATGGCAGCTGAACTAATAAAACAGTCCGACAATTTGAATTTGTATGGTATTTTATATTTATGAGTTTATTTATTTTCAATAACTGTATATTCTTACAGAGGATTATAATATGAAGCCAATGGTGCATCAATATTGAAAATTGGTTGAGTCTGGACAAAGATATTCACATTTACGTGACCCCTCCATCTAAATTGAACGGACCACAATGACGGACCCTTGGCATGTAGAATGTTTATCATACCACAAATTTGAAACCACGTACTACATGGAGGTATTCTATGGGATGTATTATACCACCCTTTCAAGTCAAACCTTTTCTGTAAGGGGCGTTGAACGATTTAATTTACTCAGATCTTGCTCCTGGACTTTAGGAATAGTTAACACCCAGACCCTTAGTTTTTGGAATATCATAGCAGTTTTTGTTTTGAATAACAACATTTCTTTCTTCAAATAACTGGCTTTTTGTGGGCCACACCTGGTTTTATTTGACCAATAATTTGGTTTATATTGTCATTAAACGGACCTTTTTATTACGAACCATTATTTTTCGCTTATAATATATATATATATATATATATATATATATATATATATATATATATATATAT
>SDWI01001328.1:105219-115615 GCA_009193005.1 Lamellibrachia luymesi
TGTGTGTGTGTGTGTGTGTGTGTGTGTGTGTGTGTGTGTGTGTGTGTGTGTGTGTGTGTGTGTGTGTGTGCTGAGATTCGTATGAAATATATATCAATATAAAATTAATTAGTTAACTAAATTATAATAAATTAGTTAAAACATGACGCCCATGTAACCTTTTATGTGACTTTCCATCATGTGAATAAAGATACCCATACGAAACGACTGAGGCTTTGGTGATGATGTCTTTATGGAACAACCTGTGCATATACGAAATTATACAAGTTCTCTAACCTGACAGTTGTTGACATAAATAACCAAATAAATAACCAAATACTCTTTCCTGTGAAAAACACAATCATGTGATAGTGGAGGTAGTAGTAATGTATAAATATATATTATGTAAATGTTTTATTTTACATCATCAGTCAGCCTTTGTATTGGTATCAGAATACTATATTCCATTGGACGTCATTCGGGACTATTCTCTATCTTACCCAGTCCTTTGGATAGTTTTGTGGTTGTCGAGTCGCTCATCTTGGGGAAGCAAAATGCCCGAAACATGTCTTGCATGACGACAGCAGACAGCGCGTTCAGTCCAGAGGATATCGTGCTGCAGGACACACGACAACCGGGTAAGACCATCTTCACCTACATTATCTATCACCTATTCCTCAGAAACCCTCGTGTTTATATGATAAACAATGATGATGATGATGATGATGTTGGTGATGATGATGATGGTGGTGGTGATGATGACGAGGATGGTTATGATGATTATGGTGATGATGATGATGGTGATGATGGTGGTGATGGTAATGATGGTGATGGTAATGATGTTGATGCTGATTATGGTGATGGCGAGGATGGTGATGATTGGGATGATGGTGGCGATGATGATGATGATTATTATTATTATGGTGATGATGATGATGATTATTATGGTGATGGTGATGATGATGAGTATGACGATGACGATGGTGATAATTTCCTACATGTTTCCAAACATTCTACTGCGGCTCCAACAAGTAAACACGACTGACTAGACATATCCCGCTCTGCCCCGTGTAAACATTGTGATGTCACCATTCATTCGTTTGGTATGGTGACGTTATTGAAAAAATATATATATATATTTCAAAGGTATCATTGACGTGATGTGTGATTTACTTATTGACTACCAGACAATAGTAACGTCTTAGTAATAGTTGACGAACGCATCACGTGTACCACAGGAATAAAGAGCAAATATGCGTAAAACATAACCATGCTAGCTGGTATATTCCTACGCATGCACGCACAAGCCAATGCAGGCACGAACGCATCCACGTATACGTACTAACCCACAAACAAACATACACAAACCTAAGAGAGCCGCTGAAGACAGACGCCGTGAAGAGACCAGGTACGCAGGGGTAGTTCAAATGGTCTCTGACGTACAGCGGCAAAATCTGAAAAGCGCAACACTTCCGGTCAAATTATGTATGGTAGAGCAATGAAGGAATGAACACATCCGGTCAACTTATGTATGGTAGAGCAATGAAGAAATGAACAGGTCTGCCAGGGGGTAAAGTATAAAGCGCTTTGATCAGTCCAGCGGACTGGATACCGCGCTATATAAGAACGTAGCTTTACCTGTATTAACGATATCGCTAAACAAGGGCGATAAGAAATGGGAAGAAGAACTGGTGCTCAGAGATATCCTTGAGGCAGCCTTTGACACAGGCCGATGACGGACAGTGGATACTTAGCCACACTGACGAGTACCCGCAACGATCGTCTCGTTGAAGGGTGAGTGAGTGAGTGAGTGAGTGAGTGAGTGAGTGAGTGAGTGAGTGAGTGAGTGAGTGAGTGAGTGAGTGAGTGAGTGAGTGATTATATTACTATTGACAATAACTACCACTGTAGTTGGTAGATAGCTCCACACTCAACTGTGACTGTGGGGCAGTTCAAACGGCCGACCACGTCATCAACGGATACTGCCCTGTTTACCAACTACCCGGAGACGTGCGAGGACTCGCGGAGCTGGACGCGACTACACGCGAATGGCTCGAGACATGACACAAGAAGACGAGGCTACATTCATCTGGCTTGCATTCTGCAAACTGCTGTTGTTGTGTGTATAATAGTAGTGTAGTAGTATTTACATGTGTGAAGCATGTTAAACTGCTGTTTATGTAGATGCATAACGAGTTGTAAAGGGTCTGAGTCGGGTTATTTCCGATTTTTTTTATATAACCCACAACTGGGATGAGAATGAGGCTGGTGACCCAGATCCTTTGTCTAATCTACAAGTTGTCGCAATATATATACATATATATATATATTTTTTTTTTCTTGTACTTTTTATGTGCAACATGCATTTGTTGTATATGTATTGATTTATTTCTGAAATATACATGTATTATATTATTATTGTTATTGCACATTAATGACGGCGAAATTGAGGTGGGCCCGGATTCTAGAAAAGCGACGTTGAGGTCAATAACATCTTCTTAGTTACATTAATAACGTTACCTGGTCTCTATTGATAGGTTCGTTGGGGCGTGTCAGTGGGTCACAGTCGTGGTACTCGGCATACAAGACGAATCCACACAGAGCGCAGACGGTCTTCAGGGCCATATGTCCAGGCACGTTCCACCACATTGCTCTGCGATAAAAAGCATTCGTCACGGCCACATTGAAATATTACAACACCACTCCAATGTGAATACATGCTTTATGATTTTATGTATGCTGCATATGTCAGAACTGGTTTCTCACATAGGTCATAACAACAGCATATCAAGTGTGTTTATTTTAACGACGACAGTTGTGCACAGAAGTTGGTTAGACTTTGTTCTGCAAAGGAGACAGAAGAATTGTAAGCTTCATTGAAAATTATACAGCAGAGTTGTGGCTATCTTTGTCAGCTTGGATCATAACATTTCAATAAGGTTGTTGTGGAATACGCAACAGTGGAATTCTAATGTGATCGTAAAAATAATAATGACGCATATAAATCTGTTGCTGGATGTATGCAGCAATTTTTAATATCTTCCGCGTTATTGCAGTTTGTGTGTATCCCATACAAGTGTTATGTTTAGCGTGTGTATCCCATACAAGTGTTTTATATGCCGTCGCTGCGGAAGCGCGTGAATTGAATATTGACCATCCTCTAGGGTGCAGCACACGAATGATATTAGCGACGGCAACGTCTGTGAAGCTGACTAAGCCACCTAGTGATTTTAGAATACATAATCGAGTGCTTAGAATGCAACTCTGTGAAAGGCAGGCACAGTAACTAATACCGTAGAATATTAAAGGGAATAACAAGAACGACTGCTTGAATTCATAGTATATATTACATCTTGTAGTATATTTCCATTTCCACAGCACCGAAAGATTCATTAGAATTCCATTAATTAATAATTCCAAATAATACTCTGTTCTACCGGCTTGCCTCGATAAAGCATTTTTTCCCGCACTTATCAGCAAACTTCGACATGACGTCACTGATGATAAGGAAATGCTACGAGACTGGGACATTCCATTCATTCGCCGTACCGTTGATAACGATAGCGGTTGTTTAGAAGCGTTTCCAACATTTTAGTGTAATACAAACAGTAGAAATAATAAAGAAACACGTAGTTCGCTTAAGATCCCTACGCAGGCAACTTTGTTGAAAAAAAAGCAAATGTCGAGCCGGCGAAGCACAGCCGGCTTTGCTCGCTTCGAGAAAATTGCAATCCGGTCCAGCGAAGGTGGTAGCCCTGTGTTATCCGGGTGCTAAAATCTCTTTGAAAGAGGATGATGTGTCCACATTATTCCCAGTAGTGGAAGCGATGTTGATGCCACCTATCCGTAGAACGTCGACCGCCACGGTCCATCTAGGATCGAAGCGAGCTTTCAACGCGGATACAGGTGATGTCGGCTCACGGTGAATTCGGCCCGGTGAATTTGGACAGAATTTTGTGGAGAGGTCGGCCCCTCAACTCTGGTAACTTCGACACAACGGGCATAGAGATCTCGGCTCAAACGATTGTATCGCGAGCACATTACCTTTAGTGTGCGTGTCTTACTATGAATAAAGCATACTATTTATTATATCATTTGTTAATTGATTTTGTTTCACATTAACCCGAAATTGTTACTTTGCTACTGCTTTTATAATTTTCTCTTCCTTTCGCATAAAATAAGTGGCTATATTTTTTTCCATCTTAACACGCAGTCAACGAGATGATCGTTATAATTATTGATTTAAATAAATTAAATTACAATTATCATAATATCTTTCTTTCTATATTTCAGATTTTTAAGCGTTTCCCCTCATCATGGAGAAGTGTCCCCAGATTTTGTTATTAAATCAAGTACAGACCAATGAAAGTGATAAGCGATTATTGTATTGTGGACCAACTGCATATGGTTTTTGATCTATACAGTGTTTTTCGTCAGATGATTTTGAATGTGAAGTATGGTCTTTTATTCACACCTGCTAACTGTACGAAACACACACAGCATTGTACTTCAACACTATCTAGTTAAACTTAACATAGCTTTGGTGACAATTACTGGAATTACAAACCTTAAAGTGAAGGCTAGTTAATTACTAGCTAGAACTTAGTAGATATTGCGTGTCTCGCCAGGCACTGAAATCACCACGCCGAAATAACATGGCAGTTGGGCCGAATTCCTCGAGAGCCGAAATCACAACCACCAGTCAGCGCTACTCCTGCCATTGCGATGTAAACCCATATCACCATTGACGTCATAAAACCACGCGATCGCTCATCTCATTAACTTCGAATTGTATGCGCACTCTGAGAATTAGATGCACTAAAAATCTAATTTTACCTATGAATAATTTTTTTTATTTTATAATTTTTTTATTTTGGTATGTAGTACGTACAATATTAAACTTTGTGTATACACAGAAAACTTATTTTAGCTAGTGCCTTGTTGTTATTCCCTTTAAAGCTGGGGTTACACGACGCAATGCCGTCGCTGTGACGTGATTGCCCCGTATAAACAGTACATCGATGCGATATTGCATCGCAGGCGACGCGTCGAAGCGACATCGCTTGCAATAGAACCGTTCGTATTTTTGAGGCGACGTCGCCTCGTCGCATCTGTCTTTTCCAATCACAAGCAACACAAGTGACACTTCTTGATAAAATGGCGTCGAAAATGTTATACCTACTAGGTTGACACATGACGGAAATGTTGATCTAACAGGGCTTTTTCAAGAGCATGAATGTTTGTGGAATGTAACATCAGCGAATTACCATAAAAAAGAACACCGCCATACAGCGTTAGGGACCACAGAGTTGTAGGCCAGATGTGCCAAGACATTGAGTGGTATGTATCGATGGAAATTATCGAAGCGAGCGCTTTTGATTTATGCTAAAGGTGACAGCTAACGGGCGTAATGGAACCATTTATAATGCGACAAAAGTCACAAATTATATGTATCAAGTGTACAGAAAAATATCAAGTGTACAGAAAATATCAAATTTTAGCGTTTTCGTTTTAAGTCGCGGGACTAAGATATCTGATTAAAATTCCATAAAGACACATTAACGTTTTTATTTGTACATATATTTTAACAACAGTTTCTTCGGTTTGCTAGAACATTAATTAGGGTCACATATATACATCACCCGTCATTTATCATTAAAAGTAACTAATTAGTCAATATTGGCTAATTATCTTACAAACTGAACATGCCAATACATTTCAATATAAGTCCATAGTTTTCATCATTATGAAGATATCTGTACAATTTTTGCAGAGATTTTAAGCACATTTACATATGTATATCGGTTCTGTAACGTAATTTGACAGGTAGATAAATATGTTATGAATGTGACAGATTATGCTTCTACCTTCAATGATTCTTGCACAGTGCAAGTACTTGTGTATGTAATAACATTTGCAAGTGCCATTCAAAAGGTGATGTACCTTTCCTTGATGTTTGCAGAGCTGGAGATGAGAGCTTTGATCACCGGTTTCATCTCCATCACATCTAACTCACTGATTTCTTCAGTTTAAATCACAAATGTTCTATCAAGGGTTCAGTGTGTATTATNCATTTATATATGTATATCGGTTCTGTAACGTAATTTGACAGGTAGATAAATATGTCATGAATGTGACAGATTATGCTTCTACCTTCAATGATTCAGGCACAGTGCAAGTTCTTGTGTATGTAATAACATTTGCAAGTGCCATTCAAAAGGTGATGTACCTTTCCTTGATGTTTGCAGAGCTGGAGATGAGAGCTTTGATCACCGGTTTCATCTCCATCACATCTAACTCACTGATTTCTTCAGTTTAAATCACAAATGTTCTATCAAGGGTTCAGTGTGTATTATTGTCAGGCATGTAGTATATTATGATGCAGTGCTTTTTTGCTTATTTAGGGTAAGATAATGGAATATTTACCTCCCCTATGGAATATGTATACCCCATCTTCATTTTGTTGCACTTATAAAAAATATATATATATATTTTTATATTCTTTATTGTAATATTATTTCATGATTTTTATTCTTTATATGTGTATATTGTAATATAAAACCAAAATAATGGAATAATTAACGTTTCCCTAATTGTCATATATACCTCTTATGATTAATTTAATTTTAGTTAGATGAAATTGTTGATGGCTATGTGAAATGACATGTTTTTTTGAAATGAGATCATTGATACAATATGCACATTTATGTAGTGGTGTATGTTAATCATCGACTGGTCATTATTTCCTATATTAAAATGAAAAAAAATCCCACTAAGTAATTTAAATAGCTGAAACCTATACATCTACTTTAAATATGAATAATGTTTGCTGCGAATGTGGTAACACACTGGGTAAAAACACGGACACATATACCGTACAATTTATGATGTCTCGAGCAACCACATTGCACCGTGTAAGCACCCGACGGTATCACACACGTGGTACATTGAATGCGACACAACACGGCCTTGACCTTTTTTAATGACGTCAAGATCGCCCGGTCGCTGCGATTATATCACCTCGTGTTACCCCGGTTTAAGACAACTGCTTCATTCGAACAGATTCAATATTGCATCACATGCGTATCAATATTACAATAAAGAGAAGTTTGTAACCAAACCACGCGACTTGCCTCTGTCCAGTGCGGAGAGTGGGTGTGCAGAGCGCCCGTTGGACCTGGACCTGGTTCACGGCATAGATGGACAGGAAACTGAAGGCGCTACCGATGCTGAGGCTCCAGATCGTGTACCGGGCCCTAGGGTCCGTGTCCGTGCTATAAGGAACCGTTGCAATCTCTTTATACTTCATACCCGACATACCTGTTAACTTCAACACCAATTCGACTTCTATGTGAAGTATTTGGCCAAAAGACAATTACTGCACGAAGACTATTCGTGCGTCCACCACTGTCTGTTGCCAAGTAATCATTAATCAGCTTAATGAACTGAGGCAACGTAGAGTGAACGAATACTCTCGATTTAGTGTCTGTCGTTCGAACTGTTAAGCGCCCCATAGAGATTTTTGCGTCGTAAGAAACGGATAACGAACGACGAAAACAAAATAAAACCTTTATGGTAGATATTTTCTTAAATATATGGTGGACGCATCAGCTATTCTTACTTACTTGCATATTTTTATTCCATGGGCAAAATCAGCAAGACGTACACATTGTAAACGTGTTCACCCGTATTACCGGACAAAATCCTGTCTTTGGCGAGGTAAAGATGTGAGTGTACGTCAACGCGTCAACTCAGTGTTTATTTACTCACTTAAAGAATTCGATTCTGTCTCCCTCCTTCATAATCTGCCAGATGTTGCCGAAGCCTCCGTGGACGATGCAGCCCTTAATGATGATGGCGAAAAGACCGAGAAACATTATGACTACCTGGAAGACATCGGTCCACATTACAGCTTTCATGCCGCCCTGGAAAGAAAAGAATGAATTACATTACAGTACGTTTTTACCACACATTACAGTGTATGATACGTGCATATTATGCCGGCCGGTATTAATGTACACGCACGCACGCACGCACGCACGCAATCCCGCACGCACACACATAACATCATACAAAGTTGTACATATAATGACATATCCAAACATATGTTTGTATACACATATTAATAACCATATATTAGCATATACGTCAGAAAAGCTAGCAATGATAAGTTCGCATAGAATGCTTTGTGTACAAACATAGTATGCACGCAGAAGTTAAGTAACTAATGCAGCTAATGTACATAAAGAGAAAAAAAAGGTAAAATATAACGATGACATATTAGGTTGATAGAGGCTCCTATTAAAACTATAATTATTTGCTGGAACTAATCTTCAACTTTCACAATGGAAAGGTGAAGGAACGGTTTATCGTCGTACTAAGATATTGAAGGACTAACCCGTCACCGCAACCGTCAATTTCAATAGAAACTTTCACGATGGAAAGGTGAAGGAACGGTTTATCGTCGTACTAAGATATTGAAGGACTAACCCGTCACCGCAACCGTCAATTTCAATAGAAACTTTGTCAGCAACAAATTACGTACGTTAACATATACAGTTAACATACGCATATATCGTAGCTAAGGAATCTGAGAGATTTACAGTCTGTTTTTGTTGTTTTACACCTGTTCACTGGAACACTAATGTAACTTCTTTCGAAAACATTCTGCGATGCTGCAACTATTGCACGAAATTTGTTTTTCATACATGTGTTCATTTATATAGCTGATTGAAAGTTGGGAAGGAAACTTAGCTTCAACGAAAATGCCCAGGCTACGAAACCACAATCATCTCAATTGAGGGTATGGATCAATTGGTTTTCTAACACTGTGCTGGAAATTAAGTAAGGTAATCCGGGAATCATGGATTATCGGGCTGACCCGAGCATTTCAAGTAAACGGGATTGGAAACTAACCAGTGCAGTGTAGAATATGCAGACGAAACCAGTAGCGCAGATTACGCCCCATAAGTTGAAACCCGTCACTGCAACCGTCAATTTCAATAGGAAACTTGTCAACAACAAGTTACGAACGTAAACATATACAGTTAACATACACTTATCTATATAATTAATATGATACTAACACTAGTATTAAAATAACGAAAACACAATATCAATAGCCAATTAGAAACAATGAGAATTAAAGACGGCGTTAAAATAGTCAAATACGCAGTGGAGCGATTATTTTCAAAACAAGCTTTATATAGAACATATGTAATTAACAACAACAACAACCACAACACCTGAATACATAAAAAGGGAGTCACGAAAGTGTTAACTTACCGATAGTCAAGGCGAGAGCCGGTGCATACAAAACGATAGCCATGTACAACATCTGTTGTGTCAAATAATACAAACTTATGAATGGTCGGCAAAGATCCGACCGACATATAACATAATTATATGTAGCTCGTGATTGTCACACTGACTCAACTAACACTTGGTGTGGGGTAAGTTGAGCCACAGCACAGCCAAGTGTAAGATGAGCCACACTGTAGCCGAGTGTAAGTTGAGCCACATCATCTTTTAATGATAACATACATAATGACAATTTAGAATCTTTAATAAATTACGAACTTGAATGAAAACTTAATAAATGAATGGCTCAAAATAAATAAATTGTTACTTAAACTAAAACCCCATGGTATAGGTAATGATGTAATCAACTGGACAGAAAAGTGGCTTACACACAGAAGACAGAGAGTAATAGTAGATGGTGAGATTTCAAACCGGAAATTTGTTTTGAGTGGGGTACAGTATTAGGCCCTATACTGTTTTTAATATATATAAATGATTTGGAGGATGACATATCTAGCAAATTTTCAGATGACACAAAAGTATTCAGATAGGTTACTAATGATACAGATAAACAAAGTTTACAGGATGATCTAGAACAATAATTTAAATGGTCAGAAAAATGGCAAATGTTATTAAATTTTGGGAAGTGTAAAGGTATACACATAGGACATGGAAATATGGACGAGGAATATAAAATGGGGCATCCTGTACAAGGTAGAACCACAAAAGAAAAGGGTTTAGGAGTAACATTTAGTGCTGACATGAAAGTTTCAGAGCAATGTGGGATTGCTGCTTCGAACGGAAATCAAATTTTAGGGTTAATTAGGAGAAATATCACGTATAAGGAGAAACATCTAATTGTACCCCTGTACAAAGCAATAGTTAGACCACATTTGGAATATTGTATTCAAGCATGGGGGCCATATAGTAAAAAATACATAGACAAGCTAGAAAGAAAAAAGGAAGAGCACCTAAAATGATTCCAGAATTGAGAGACCTTAGTTACGAAAGTCGCTTATTACAATGTGGTTTGACAACACTAGAGACCAGGAGACTAAGAGGAGACCAAATAGAAGTGTTTAAAATAGTGAACGGTTATGAGGATGTTGATAGGAAT
>SDWI01001328.1:118786-134386 GCA_009193005.1 Lamellibrachia luymesi
GAGAGAGAGAGAGAGAGAGAGCGAGAGCGAGAGCGAGAGCGAGAGCGAGAGCGATATATATAAGATAAGATAAGATAAAATGTATTGCCATGTGTAATCATTGCAGTAATATAATAGAAACATTGGAACGTACAACGATGTTGGGTCGTACTATAACGTATACATGACAATACACTCACATGCAACAAACGGTACGAAACAAACTAACTAACATCATGCACAGTAAATGCATTCTTAAAGATAAATTATTGACCTTGACTCTGTTGGCACTTAACGATCTCACTTCGTTTTGTGGTGGAAGTAGCGAATGGAACCATCGTACACATGTGAGGTATTTTGCAACGTGTACAGTGGTAGTGCTGTTTTATCACATAAATAAGTCCAATATAAAGCGAAAGACATAATTATCACTGTCAAGGAAAGATATGAATTAGTATTTAAAAATATATAACTTGGATATAAAATATATAAAATAAATAAATTAGGTATACTCAGTGAAAGACAAGTCGGAATGTGGTATTTGTGCGTACTGCAGATGTGAAAAAAATATACGTCTGTTTTGATAGGGCTTGGACGGCTCCAGGATAAAACCTGTTGCTGAACCTGCTGGTCCTAGTTTTGATGGACCTGAACCGGCGACTAGATGGAAGGGGCTCGAATAAATCATGGGCAGGATGGGATGGGTCCTGAGAGATGAGATCGGCTCTTCTTAACAGGCGCTGTTGATACAGTGATTCGAGACTGGGAAGGGATCAGCCGATTATTCTGGAAGCAGTATGTACAACTTTATTCAAGCGCCAGTAGACAAAACGAGTAATGACGATAAGTTGCCACCTATTTTCACAACCTATTATCACAACCTATGGTCTGTTCAACAGAAAATCGAGGATCCACAGGAACATAGATTGTGGAACCTCGACCTTCTGTATTTTCTCGAAATTTTAGAAAATCATAATATGAAGATCGACGTATCATAGGCAGTTCATTATTTTCATAATTATTATTCTTCTTCTTCTTATTATTATTATTATTATTGATATTTATATAATATTCTTTAGACACATTTTTTTTAATACCACCTGTAGACAAAAGAAAGGTTTCGTCATTTATTTGCATTTTTAATTTGGTTGACAACAATATATTTTACTGTGCAATAATGTTTTAATAAAATCGGACATACAATTAAGGCAACCAAACTACTATACAAATATGAGGAATTTTGGCCATGAGGGTGTGTGCGCGCGTTTATATCTTGTGGATGCATCAATGTTACAGAATGCTCGGTGTAAATCAGTGAATAATATTTGTTTTGTGGTGGAAGTAGCGAATGGAACCATCGTACACATGTGAGGTATTTTGCAACATGTACAGTGGAAGTGCCATGTTTAAAATAGGTATGTTGCAATCCCATTATGCTACAGCTCTCCAAGCAAGTGCAATAAATCTGATAGAATATATTGATAAATAAGAAAAAAAAATAGCAAGGCAATACGCTCTTGCATAGGCGTTAGTTGTACGCCTAAAAATATAAGAGGCCAATTCAATATTATCACAAATGTAGTATTTCGCCCTATTGAAAACATTAATGACACATATTATGCTAATTATCTCTCTTTCAGCAATCAATACCATGTAGCCGGTTTAGCAAATGTATTAGCCACCCATTCAGGCGTAGCAGTTTTTTTCTGTAAAACTGCTGTAAATTAATGTATTAGCCGCACAACACTGCAGTTTTGCTGTAAAACAAGTAATGTATTACACATAATGTATTAGCAACACAGTACAAAAATAAAAAATAAATAAAAACTAATAATGCAGCTCAGTCAATTAATAATACACTGCAGTTTTGTAATGAAACAAATAATGTTTTAGTAACTCAGTCAACTACACTGCAGTTTTGCAATAATTTTTTTAATAACTCAGTCAAGTACACTGCAGTTTTGCAGTAAAACGAATAGTGTATTAGCAGTTCAGACAACTATACTGCAGTTTTGCTATGAAACAAATGATTTGTTAGCAACACAGTCAGGTGCAATACAGTTTTGCAGTAAAACGATTATTGTATTACAAATAATGTATTAGCAACGCACTAAAAAAACAAAAAACATTATAATAAATAAATAAATACACTGCGGTTTTGCAGTAAAACAAATAATATCTAAGCAGCTCAGTCAATTACACTGCGGTTTTGCAACGAACCAAATAATGTGTTAGTAAGAAAGTCAAATACATGCATGCGTGCTCAAGTGCATGCCATTTATGACAGTCACCAACCAGATTCTGTGTTGCGCAACACCAACATCGTTTAAACTGGATTACGCGGGAGTGTCAGCAGTGTCAAGTCAGCAATTGAGAATTAGTTGTTATTTACATGCAAGTGCTCATATGATCTATACAATTGATCATCTGATCTATACGAAGAAGCGCCGTAGAAAGGACGAGTAAATGAGACAAACACTGTTGTTGCCGGATTGACACTGTGAGTAAAACACAAACAAAACAAACCATCATTGATATTATCGCCCATCTACCACCAACAAACGGCGGGAATCTTTACCCCTAGCTGTGTGTGAGGTCGGATACGCTTAATAGCCCTGAGCAACAGACCGAGAAGGCGTGACTGTTGTAAGGGCTGACCAAATTGCCGTGGTCGATACTGACTGTCACGTATTGAATAAAATCACGCTGAAATGGGTCAAACGACCCGGTCGTCATCACCTCCGGACCAGGACCCGGACATCGATGCCATCGTCAGCAGTGCACTGGCTCGACATGAAGAAGTATTTATGAAGCAGATGGCCGTGCAACAGACCGCATTCCAGGCGTGCCTACAGTCGTTCCTCGAAGCCACGAACAAGCGCTTCGACGACGTGGTGAGGGAGACGGCTAGGGATGTAGCAGAACTGAAGGCGACTCTGCAGTTCACGCAGAATGAAGTCGACAACATAAAACAATCCCTTCATGAGAAATCTGACGTACTAGATGACGTAGTCAAACGTGTCGAGATCGTGGCTTCAGTGCAACACGATATTGAAAACGGCATTGACTATCTAGAGAACCAGACCCGCCACAACAACCTGCGAATTGATGGTGTGGTCGAGGGTAACGCAGAAAGGTGGTCGGACACTGAGGGTAACGTGGGCGGACACCGAGGGTAACATGGGCGGACACTGAGGGTAACGTGGGCGGACACCGAGGGTAACGTGGGCGGACACCGAGGGTAACGTGGGCGGACACCGAGAGTAACGTGGGCGGACACTGAGAGTAACGTGGGCGGACACCGAGGCTACAATGCGCAGATCATTCGTTTCTGCGTTGAACATCTCCGAAAACCAAGCCAGAACGGGCACACGGAATGACCGGCAACAGCCACAGCAGCAAACCAAGAACAATCGTAGTGAAGTTTGAAAGCTTCAAAGATCGGGAGACCATTCTACATGCAGCCCGCAAACAGAAGCCGCGAGGACTGTCAAAGAAGACCTGTCTCAACGAGTGTTAGCCAGTAGAAAGGAACAGCTTCCTAGAGTAAGAGAGGCGAGAGAGAATGGCAAGATTGCCTATTTCTCTTGTACGACAGGCTCGTGGTTAGGAACCGACTGGACAATCGCACCTGAGGTAACACACACCCAGAACATTGTATGAACATTATATGTTAACGAACATTGACAACGGCCAATGCCAACTTACCTGCTTGCAGTAATGATGATGAACTATTGCTTGATAATTCCGATAACAACGATATTACATTTAATGCTACTTTAGAATTACCCATATTACATGATACACATTCAGATACAAATTTTTAATTGTACGACGATTTGTGGCCCATCGATGCCTTGTACAATGTTGAGCCAGACAATAGCGTTAACGATACCACGCATACTAATTGTAAATACTATAGTGATCGACAATTTGCATGTAATGTCAAATCCGATAGTGACTTTTCACTTATCCATTTCAATTCTAGAAGCTTAAATAAGAATTTCCAGAAAATTAAGGAGTATCTTGATGATCTTAAACGATCTTTTGACATAATAGCTATTTCGGAGACTTGGGCTGAACCGAACACAGATTTAATTGCACACTCCGTACAGCGAAATCTTTTGAAATTGAGAATCTCTTTGAATGTGTCACTATCGAATTAGACATGCAAAAACACAAACAAATATAATTGTGAGCTGTATTTATAGAACTCCTGGTTCAGACATAGACAGATTATGTGAGTACATGGACCAATTACTTACATATGCCAACCCGAGTAAAACCAAACTTGTTTGTGGTGACTTTAATATTGATTTATTTAAACAGGAAACACATACAAACAAAGCGGTTTCTCGAATGTATGTATGGTCAATGATTATATCCTTTAATAGTAAGACCGAGCCGAATTACCATCAACTCGTGCACCCTAATAGATAATCAATTACTCTGTTGATTAGTGACCACTTGCCAATATTATTATTATGTAAATATAAACTTGAAAAATAATTATAAGACGTTTAGAGATGTAAGAAGCCTGAAAGAGGACAATGTACTTATGTTTATGGAAAGTTTGAAGCAAGAACAGTGGGAAAGCGTGTTGCGTTCGGATGATGTTAACATCGCGTATGCTAGTTTTATCAATACATTCAATACATTTGAACCTTTATTGCCCAGTTAAGTAAAGTAAAGATTAAGGACACTTGTAGAAAAAACCTTGGTTGTCCAACTGCTTAAAAAACGCATGTCGTAAGAAGAATCATCTTTACAGATTATTTCTTCGGGATAGAACAGAAATCTCCGAATATCGATACAAAACGTACAAAAACAAACTAACTTCTATATTAAGATCCACCGAAAAGGCGTATTACAGTAAATTGCTAGCAGCAAGGAGAAAACATCAAAGAAACATGAGCAATATTGAATACTGTAATTCGTAAACACTGTAATTCGTAGACAACGTACATCGATCAAATATCCTATCCATATAAAGTGTGGAGACAAAGACATTTCCACCAATAAAGATATGGCAAATGAATTCAATAAATTCTTCACAAATAGTAATTCCAAATTAGCCAAAAACATTACAAATTCTGATGGAAATTTCTCTACTTATGATTATTTAGGAGGCAGGATCGGAAACTGTCTGTATTTAAAACCCGCTGATGAGGAAGAGGTTATTAATACTGTAAAAACGTGTACACGATTTTTTTTACATATTTTGAAGATATTAGCTTGGATATTGTAATCAATGTCATACCCGTTATATCCAAACCTCTCACGCACATTTGCAATAATTCGTTTAAGACTGGTGTGTTCCCCTCTAGAATGAAGAGAGCCAAGATAAAACCTATATTCAAAAGTGGTGCCAAAACTGACATAGGAAATTATAGGCCAATCTTTTGCCACAATTAAAAACAAATTGGAGAAACAGTTCCTCAGTAGGTTAGTCAACTTTGTCAATGCTAAGGACATACTAAATTCAAGTCAGTACGGTTTCCGTAAAGCTATGTCCACATCACATGCCGTAATGGAATTAATAGAGGAAATTTCCAATGCAACGGACAATAAGAAACACGCTATTGGTGTTTTCATTGATCTTAAAAAGGCCTTCGATACAGTGGACCACGAAATACTTATCAAACAGTTTAATTTCTATGGCGTGCGTGGAGTTGGAAATAACTGGATAAAAAGTTACCTCACCAACAGGAAGCAATTTGTTGAAATAAATGGGTGCGCCTCGGAGCTGTTAAATGTAGCACGTGGTGTACATCAGGGATCAATTTTAGGTCCAAACTATTTGTACTCTATATTAATGATATTTGTAACGTATCAAAACTAGCTAAATTTATGCTCTTTGCAGATGACACAAATATATGTTGTGCTGGTAATAATTTAAAAGAACTACAAGGCATGATAAATGGGGTACTTGCCAAATTGGCTAAATGGTTTGCTGGGAACAAATTAACATTGAATATGTCAAAAACAAATTACATGATATTCCGGAACAGTCCGCCCGATATTGAAATTAATCTGTTCATTAATAATCAACAAATAACCAGAGTACATGTAACGAAATGTCTAGGTGTATATATTGATGAATCTCTAAACTGGAAATATCAGAGAAATAAGGTCAGATTAAAAATGTCGAAAGTTGCAGCAGTTATTTATAAGGGAAATTGTCTCATTGATCGAAATGGAATGTAAGTATTATACTGTTCTTTGTTTTTACCACATTTAAGTTATTGCTGTGAAATGTGGGGAAACGCCTACACCACAAACATTCATGGCATTACTATATTACAGAAACGTGTAATTCGATTAGTTTGTGGAGTAAAACGTCTGGAACATACGAGCACTCTTTCTCAACAATTAGGCGTTCTAAAATGTGTAGACTTAGGTAAGCTCAAGACAGCTATTATTATGTTTATGGCTTTTCATAATGAATTACCAAGTAATTTAGAAAAAAAAAATTTAAACCATATGTGTATGTATATGGTACTAGTCAGAACGATTCATTCTGCATAACTCGCTTTCGTACTAATGCAAAACCAATGTGCATCTCCATATATGGAGCGAGATTATGGAACTCCCTTAATGGAAACATTACCACTTGTAGAACCATATAAGCATTTAAAAATGCTACAAGTTAGATATTATTGCAACGTATTAGTCACAATTTATTTAGCAACGATTTTCAGTTGTTACATGTTGTAAGTAATGCAAATATATAATTACGCATCAATTGAGTTAACGGCTTAACACGCCATGGGGTGAACCATAGATAAGTATCGCACTTCTGTTCACCCCATTTCCAACTCACCCTTGTGTATTCTTCAACAACTCATTCACTTTTTTTGCACATTTTGTTTGTAACTTGTTGACATTTATTGTATCGTAAATGTGTGTTGGAATAAAGGATTGATTGATTGATAGTCGGCAGCTACAAAGCCACCCGGCGGGCTCAATAAGAGCAGGCCGTCTTGTGTGTGGGGACGCTTGACAGAGTAATTGCGTAGTGGGCAATTTATGACAGTCGTAAACCAGGTACTGTGTTGCACAACACTTGATTCTATGTTGCACAATACCAATATTGCTATTCCACTGCAACTAAAACCCCAGTGGGCTAAACCGAGCAGGCCGTCTGGTATGTGGTGACGATTGTCAGAGTAATGCTTAGTGGGGCACTCCGTGTTGACAATGAATCAGTCAATGGTCACTGGTATATAGTCACATGTTATTGTATAAGAAAACACGGCATCGACTAAAGTGTTGTTGTCTTAATATAGACGAAGGTCGTCATCTGATGTTATTCCGTTTACCTTATTTGCTACGTCCTTCACCATAACTTTGCCGTGGAATGTCCAACAGTCCGTCAGCTTCTTTTATTCTCTTTAGCTTCCTCGTTTCGAACGCCAGTTTCGATCGTCGCGCGGTCAAGTCCTCGTGTTATGTTTCTTTAATGTGAACCGGGCGCGATACACGTAATCCTGAATTCGTTCAGTTCGAAATCTGACGATGATGGGTCGACTGCCGGTACGCTTTCCATCCAAGCAGTGGCTCCTCTCTTGGTCGTGCAGTGAGAGTGGAGGGGTGACACCCTTCTTATCTTTAATCACTGACAGTACTGTGGCGTCGGTGTCCTCGCCATTGCCTGTCTCAGGAACCCGTGAATTCGTAAGTTGGACCGACGGGTGTATTGTTCTAGGTTGTCGCTGCTTTCTTCGAATGCATATATCTTCTTCTCTAGTTCAACGATACGTATGGCCTTTGCCTTTATCTGTTTGGTCAGGTTTTCGATGTGTGCGTTCAGCGAATCGATCTTGTCCGCTAGATCGTATGGGTACAGAGCTTTTTTCAACTTTTTGCAACTACTGCGTCATCATTTGATAGTTCAATAATTCGTAGTGCAAGTACTTCCTTGAGTCGTCTGTGTGACTGTTGCTCCGTGTTGGTTTAGGAGGCACGGCAGGATACCAGTACACAACAACAAGTTGTTGGGGCGTGGCACTACTCTGTCGCTTCACGTGGCAATACTTTCTCACTTCGTGTTTGCAATATGTCTATGTAATAGCTGTGTACACTCGTGCATACAGCTTGCCCATTTAACGTTCGCTCTAACTCGGAACTGTGCAGAAGGACAACATTAAGCCGCCATCTTCAATGTCCATCCATGGAGAGAGAGAGAGAGAGAG
Organism: Lamellibrachia luymesi; assembly: GCA_009193005.1. NCBI lineage: Eukaryota > Metazoa > Annelida > Polychaeta > Sabellida > Siboglinidae > Lamellibrachia > Lamellibrachia luymesi. The sequence continues at coordinate 126,961 of SDWI01001328.1, forward strand.
AGAGAGAGAGATTGTGGAGGAGAGAGTGTTAGATATAGAGAGGGGGTGATATAGAGAAAGAGAGAGAGAAAGAGGGGGAGAGAGAGGGGAGGAGAGATAAATATAGGTATACAGAGAGATAGAAAGGGAGGGAGGGAGGGAGGGAGGGAGAGGGAGGAGGTGAAGTGAGAGAGCGGAGAGAAACAGGGGGAGAGAGTTAGAGAGGGTTAATGAGAGAGAGAGAGAGAGAGAGAGAGAGAGAGAGAGAGAGAGTGGGTGGGTAAAATAGAATGAACAGAGAGGCGGCAGCTGCATTAATGTCAACATTAGCACAGTGAATGTTGTTTGTGACGTAATCTGTTGCACTTTGCCATTCAGACTTGCCCTTAGAAATGCATTATGTTGCAATAGTGTGGAAGTTCATGTTTCAACTGCGACACATTTACGACGCCCCCAGCGGATAAACTTTCGAATGACATTTAACACTTATGATCAAACGAAGGGTATGTCAGTGAACCCCGTGAACTCGCAATAGTCACGTGTGTTCAGTCGCGCGTGTCTAAAGGCGGAGACATAAAAAAATTTCGTTATCTCAGACCACCCAGCCAATGTTACCCAGGGTTCCGTCGACCATTGAGAGTGACAAAGAATGCAGGCAACTGGCAACAGTGATACGACGACGGGAACTACAATTGTCTGCTGGCTGCTCATCGTACTCCAGTTAGGAATTCAAGTAACACTAGAATTCATATCTGAATAGCCAAGGCGCCCATGGCACGTACTCCGTTACCAGAGCAAGTTATTGGCAGCGTCCGTGTGGGATCTTTAAGATCGAGACCGTTGGCTCTGTGAAGTCCACGACAGGTTTTTTTCATTTGCACGTATGGGATATTTGACTCCCGTGGCATAGACACGAGTTAGAGAAAACTGACGGCTGTCAGTGTATCTTACGATAGACACATGTAAAATAGATTCAACGAAATAGCCGAAGTCTCGAAACGGCGGAATTGGACCCGAACACGCGATACGCGATACGCGACGTAGTGAGTCATTGTGATGTTTGATCACTGCCGTTCCAATGTTCTAACACGTGACACATGTTCTGACGCAGACTAACATTGGACAGTTATGATACAAACCTGTTTGTGTAATTACGTGTATTACAACTTTGTACAATTGTTACAATATGCGGCACACCTACACGATATAATATTATATTAAACAAATGATTAAAAATAATATTTAATTAAACTAATATTAAAAACACTTTCAGATGGATCGTAGTAAATACTGTGCCCGTTTTTTTCCCCCATAGATTTAGACCATTGACACAGTGAGTACGTGATAGGATTTATTTCCATTTCCCTGTCTGGGATATTTAACTTGCCACAGACACCAGGTTGAACGGACCAACAGCTTTCGGTGTATGTAAAGCGATGGGCATAGCCACTGTCTTCACTGAACTGCGTTGGCCAACTATATGCATTAGTATACATGTTGTACATAGCGGGATCCAGAAGGCACAGGAGAAACACTGTCGATGAAAAAAGACACGGCATGACAGAAAGGTCATTGGATGCTATGCGTACACACCAAATTGTCTTCACCTGCAACAACTATGAATGAGGCTGTGATTCTAGGATATGCCTTGTTAGTCACAGCAGACTCTATATGCTATATATATATATATATATATATATGCTCTATTTATCATTTTAAGTCATCATCATCATCATCATGACAGTAGCCGCAGCAGCCGCAGCAGCCGCAGCAGCCGCAGCAGCCGCAGCAGCTGCAGCAGCCGCAGCGGCAGCAGCAGCAGCAGCAGCTGCAGCATCAGCAGCAGCCACAACATCACCACGTGGTGCCATCTCCCCTAGGAAGGGCGGTTGTCAGGGATCGCCTCTGATGGTTGCACTGTGTTATTCCTATCAGATCATCATATTTAAGTTCTCCATCTACGCCTTGGTGTTGTCTGTACATGTGGCTCTTTGTCTTCCTCTGCCTCTTTTGCTCTCCACCTTTCCTTCCAATATTTTCCTTTGCATCCCTTCCTGTCTGATAATGTGCCCATAAATGATAACTTGTGTGTCAGTATTTTGTTGAAGAATTGCTTTATCCATGGCTAAGCATAGTATCTTTCGATAAATAAGGATGCCAAAGAACAATGGGTGAATTAAAAAATCTGAATTGGGAATGGAATGCAGAATTTATTGAAGAAACTAACGTGTAAACAACCAGAACAACAGGTGGACATATCAATTATTCATTCATTCATCAATGATTCACAGGTAAATACAAAGTTTGAATAAGAAGCCAAGGCACTCACCTCAAAGACGCTAGTTAGCTTGAGGTTGTAGAATACAGGAAGGAAGAAGTGTGTAGAGAGGGGAATCATAATGAGGTAGCCGGTCCACATCATCCAGAACTGACTGCCGAAGACATATATCTCAGACGGAGTTCCAAGCACCGTGATGGCCGACATGGAGGTAGCGAGCATCGACAACGCTACCGGCAGCACGCCCATTTTACGGTCGGCCATGAGAAACTCCTTCGTCGTGTTCTGTTTGCCGCCCGTGCAGCCGTAGTACAGTCCGATGCCGGCCGAGACGACCAACATCAGAATGAAGACGGCATAGTCCCATCCCGTGAACATCGCTTATTCTTCGTCTTGCTCTTGTTCCCTTCCCTTAGCGAAACATATGACCTACAGATACTGAACCGGCTCCTTCACGAACCTATATAGTGTCTTATCATTCGCAATGCCTCAGCTCCAAAAATGTGTAGGCGAGGCAGCGTGGGCTAATCATATATTAAACCCAAAATAGAATCAACTCGGTGACATTTCGCGACATATTTGGTGCTACACCAAATGATGTATCACCTGACAAATGTATAAAAGCTACCCACCTTCACATAGAGGTGATAATGATATTTACAGTTACATTAACTTTATAATGTCAAAGCGCAACCTTACCAAAGATGTGCAGTTTTTTTAACTTTATTTAGATCAACACTACAACAGCTTAATGTCACTGTATAATGTCAAAGCGTAACCTTACCAAAGATGTGCAGTTTTTTAGCGTTATTTAAATCAACGCTACAACAGCTTAATGTCAATTTATAATGTCAAAGCGTAACCTTACCAAAGATGTGCAGTTTTCACAATGCTTTATACATTTAACGTTAATCAGATCAACACTACAACAGCTTTATGTCACTTAAAAGTTGGTGTTCCCTATTAAGGTATATCATGTCGAATTATTCAGGAGACAGTTTCATCCTGCTCCTAAAGAGAGTCATCAATTTACATGTTTAAATTGGCCGGTCCCATCATCTAACTCAACAACAAGGAACGTCATGGCTGAAATTACCTCTCAATCAGTTCGGTGAATGTCCGAAATTAACATATATTATCATCCACTGTAATAATAACAATAATAATAATAATGTTTACTATCTAATAAATTACAATATAGAAAATGCCTATGGTAAATACAATAATTTATAACATTATAAAAGAGGTATACTGCATACATCTCTTAAGTATTTTATAACCATAATCAAGTGTTTAGTAGTAGATAGCATGTAATAAAGTATATCATTTTAAATAGTTAATAGTACACAAGTGATTATGTTTACTATATTAGTAAACATCAATAATGTACAGTGCTACCAGCAACAGCAACGACAGTTGAATGTTAATTAATAATCCATGTAATACAAGTTATATGTCAAGCGGTTAGAAGGAAACATTACCATTGCAAGAAGCAATCTCGCTTAGAAAGACACGCGTTGATTCTTAGAGACGACCCCTCATGTATTGTGTGTCGCTGACCGTCTGTGGAAGAGCACAGGTCAGGATCACCCACACGTGTGACATTGTCAACTTTGACGACAGTAAACGACATTCCTCTTTCTTTTTATGTGGCATTTCATTCAGAGAGAGACCGGCCTGTTGACGTCTTTTGGTGACTAGATGTATTATGTATGCGTGGGTATTCGCATTATGCGTTATAACTGTCGTTGTTTGTTAATGGCGTTGACTTGGAGTGCTGGTGAACTTTTGACATGGCACCAGGTTACCTTGATATATGTGCGTAGGTATATTGTGTAGGTTGCTGGTCATATTACTGATAAAGAAGTTGGATAAGTGTAAAAATTACCCAAGAGACAGTGGTCACGTGTGGTCAGGGGGAGGGGCACTGTCCCGGTAGGCAAGGCATGTTCTTCGTTCTGATGTTGGTCGTCTCGGCCGGCATCGGACTGTACTACGGCTGCACGGGAGGCAAACAGAACACNGTTGCTGGTCATATTACTGTTAAAGAAGTTGGATAAGTGTAACATTTACCCAAGAGACAGTGGTCACGTGTGGTCAGGGGGAGGGGCACTGTCCCGGTAGGCAAGGCATGTTCTTCGTTCTGATGTTGGTCGTCTCGGCCGGCATCGGACTGTACTACGGCTGCACGGGAGGCAAACAGAACACCGTAACATGGGCATGCTGCCGGTGGCGTTTGTTACAACCAGTAATGTACTAATCGACCCGTAATGTAATAATCGACCGGTAATGTAATAATCGACCGGTAATGTAATAAATCGACCAGTAATGTAATAAACATTATGATAATAATCATTATGATGATGATGTTGATGTAAATAATGATGATGTAGAATGTGATGATAAGGGTGATAAACGATTATGATGATGATGACAATTAAATGGTAATTTTAGTGATGATGATGATGATGATAATAATAATAATAATGATAACGACGGTGATGATGAGTGTGATAAATGGTTATGATAATGATGATGAACAATATGAAGAAAATTAAGCAGTCTTAGTGACGATGATGATGAAGACGACGATGATGACAATGAGGGTGATCATTATTACGATTATGAGGACGAAAACAATTACATTCTCAGCCTCATCATCCTGCTCCTTCTCATCATCATCATCATCATGCTTATGTTCACCCTTATAAGGCTAGCTATGCTGACACCCACTCGACGTTCACATACGTATGATTAACATAGACATCTTAGAACGAATGAGCCGCGTATTCTCTGATATATGGAATGCCGTTCATATATCCTACCAGGTAACGCATGGCAATAACTACATGTTGGCAAACAATACACCGAGTCAAACAGAGTGGTAAGGAAGAAGGAGGGGGGGGTCATTAAAAAGGGTCACCTCAACAATTGAAAGAGGTAATCTACACTCAATTAAGGGATCCTCTCAAACAACTATTTAGGGATCATTAACAACGCTTAAAAAGAAATACCTGATCATCATAATTTTTTTTATCAAAAACAAGTTAAAGGATAATATAAAAAGGAGTCATTAAGGGGTCATTTAATAATGAACTAGCTGGTCATCACAAAACATTATGGGGTCATCTCATAAAATCAAATGGTCGTCTCGAAAAAAAGTTTAATATATTAAGGGGTCAACTTATAAAATGAATGGGTCTTCTCCAAAAAGCTAAAGGATCGACACAAAATATGTAAGAAGTAATTAACAAGTTAACTAGTTGATCGTCTCAAAATTTTAGGGATCATCTCAAAAATTAAATCTTCTTCTTATAAACGTTCAGGGATCATATTAAAAAGTGTAACTAATCATTACAAATGAACTAGCTAATCATCTCAGAAAACATGCAGCTCACTCGTTCTGAGATTCCTGTGTTAATCATAGGTTTGTGAACGTCGAGTGGGTGTCAGCATAGCTAGCCGTTATAAGGGTGAACATAAGGATGATGATGACGATGAGGATGAGGAGCAGGATGATGAGGCTGAGGATGTCATTGTCTTCGTCCTCATAATCGTAATCATGATCACCCTCATTGTCTTCATCTTCTTCCTCCTCATCATCATAACCATTTATCAACCTCATCATCACCGTTGTTATCATCAATACTATTATCATTATCATCATCATCATTATTGTCGTCACTAAGATTTAAGTTGATTTATTACATTACCGGTAAATTATTACATTACCGGTCGATTATTACATTACTGGTTGTAACAGGCGTTGTCGCTGCTCGCTACCTTCATGTCGGCCATCACCGTGCTCGGGACTCCGGCCGAGATGTACGTGTTCGGGACTCAGTACTGGATGGTGTGGATCGGCTACGTCATCATGATCCCCCTCGCTGCACACTTCTTTCTGCCTGTCTTCTACAACCTCAAGTTGACCAGCGTCTTCGAGGTAAGTGTCTTAGGTAATTGACATCTTGTTGACATCACCGAAACCCGGTGGTGATATTTATTGCCACACCTGTCTGGTCCAACAGAACAATAAATGGAACTGAACTTGTCCCAGTTGACGACTCCATCAGCCAATGGAGTCATTTTGGTAAGATTTCTGTAGCATTAATCCGGGTAAGCTATTTCGACAGTAGACAAATCGCAGCTTACAACTTAACAAATATTCAGTATCATAATCACCAAGACGGAACCACTTATATTCACACCAGGTGGTAGGTCTATTTACTGAAGTATTTATGTAGCGCCCGATCAATCGAGATTGCTCCAAGGCACTTTACAATCACAGCTTACAATTATATTGAAAAACAATACCAACAATAATCAGACTAAAATATGTTCAAATGTGCACATCAGCATATCGCAAAGGCTACTTTCTCCTTATTTCCCTATTTCGTTGCAGTATCTGGAGATGCGATATGACCGGGGGATCCGACTGATTGACAACATTATGTACGTCATAAACATGGTAAATGTCTTCGTTGTATTCCGTGTGTTCCCGTGGTCTTCACCCGTGTATGCGGCAAGATGTTTTCTCAAACAAGATATTATAAAATTAACAATTATATTGCGCAATAATGTTCGCCCGTGTGATTTTCTGTCTGTATGTCTGTCTCAGAGTCAATCCGTGAAGCCGTTCGTCGTCCAACCCGTCCTGTTATGTATCATTAAGTTTGTGGGTCTTTTGGTTGGTAATTTTGGTAATTTTCAGAGAGCCAGCGAGCTAGAGAGTAAGAAAGCCAGCCAGACAGCTGGATCAGGGAGAATTCTGTCATGCAGGAGTCGATTGTAGACCTTTGCAGCAGTTTGCAGTTTGGATGGATTAATTCCACGTTAGTTTTCAGGAAGTGTCAGGACTCCTTTCTTATTGGTATGATACCCGAGGTTCCCCATTCTGGTGGTCTATTTCCAAAGAATATATCGTTGCAGAACTTCACTAAATCTTTCCTTCACTGGGGTAGTCAAGTCGCCACACTTCAATGGGAATGCCAACTAATCTTGGGGCTTTGATAAGTTTAATTTGCTTGATGGCAATGATGCATTCTGCTAGTGAGAAGGTGTCGATATAAATTTCAGGGTTGGTCTCATATGTGGGATTAACTGGATAGTTGGATGTGTTCGTATATCAGAAAGTAGTTGCTTGAAATGAGTTTTCCAAGCATCCAAAAT
>SDWI01001329.1:15977-30031 GCA_009193005.1 Lamellibrachia luymesi
CCCCCGTCCATGAGTACTGTTGATGTAACAACCCACGTCCATGAGTACTGTTGATGTAACAACCCCCGGTACTGCATCCTACTAAAGTACTAATGTGACTTAACAACCCCCGTCCATGAGTACTGCTGACGTAACAACCCCCGTCCATGAGTACTGCTGACGTAACAACCCCCGTCCATGAGTACTGCTGACGTAACAACCCTCGTCCATGAGTACTGCTGACGTGCCCAGGCGACGTGGGGCGGCCCAGTGTGTTACTAACGCAAAACAAGGTTTAAGAAGATTCCTATCAAAATATTTTCTGAATTTCATCAGCTGTGAACAAAAAGAGGCATTTGTTTAAATTTAAAAAAAAAACACCAATAAACCCCGTCACTGTACAAATATGTGCGTGGAATACTTACATTTTACAACATTTCACCAGCGCTGGATCAGAATCGTCCAAGCATGGCGTGTATTTGCTCTGCTTGGCAGTCAAACGAGCACAATGGCATGGCTGGGTAGCTGAATAGAACCTGAACTATCTTTAGCGTGCACTGCTAAAGACTCGCGGGGGGGGGTGTGGGGGGTAGTTGTGGAGCGTATTGCCACAGGCAGGTGGCAAATTTTTGGGGTACTGTTTCTTTGGGGTACTCTTACTATTTTTCAAATGCAATTCAGCTAGTTTGTCTATTTGCTGAAAATAGTTTTCAAATAGGTAACACACTTATCTATGTATAAAATGAACACATTAAATGCATCCCATAGGGAAGCTGCGTTGCTCCAACTTAGCCGTACTGGAAGTACCGAACACCTCTGCCGTCTCACTCAGTGCTCCAGGCTACCCGTACTGGAAGTACCGAACACCTCGGCCGTCTCATTCAGTGCTCCAGGCTACCCGTACTGGAAGTACCGAACACCTCGGCCGTCTCATTCAGTGCTCCAAGCTACCCGTACTGGAAGTACCGAACACCTCGGCCGTCTCATTCAGCGCGGCGAGTTGTTTTGGGGAGAATATGCTTTTGAAACATTCTCATATAGAACTGGCCTCTCGTGCTATATATCTATAAATGTAGCCTCTCTCTCTCTTCATGTGTCTACTGTCATTTTTAGTTTAGCAACAGTTTAGTATAGAACCAATGACATCAGAAAATGCTTCGCTGTCGTTGACTCGTTGCAGCGACTGAATTTTTTACTTGCTGACCAGCGTACATTGGCTAATTCTGCGAGACGTTTTGTCATAGACCGCCGCACATTATACAACGTTTGTTGCCGCGATTATTTTCGAATTGGTTCAACAACTGTTGCGACGGTCAAATCAACACGCGGATCGAGTTTTGTCGAGTAAAGTTAATTAAGTACACGACTCACAACAACAGTTTTGCAATGGACGCCTAGCCGAGATCACCGATGTGCGGTCGGGCGGCATTTAACCAACAGAGATATAGGTCAGCGTCATTCAGCCGCTTATAAAGGCGGCTCTTTGAGGAATGTCGCTGACGCTGCGACGTCAGTCAACCGTGTACATGTTTGGCGGCCTGGCACATTGACACTGACACCACGCGCGCAGGTGTAGCAGTATACGGCGCGCTTCCGCCAGGCGGACTGCAAGGACTGCCTCGATTATGGCTACAAACATCTAGTACGGACGGCACTCAGGGGCAAGTTGTCGGGCAGCGACTGGTGATTTTTGACGGCTCCGAGCGGGCAACTCGTGGCGTTGACGCGATGACGTTCTTGCGACTACAACGTCGACTGGCCGTCGTCTTGTTGGCGGGGGTCACGTTCGTTGTCCTAGTTCTGCACGTCGTACAGGTGCACCTCGATACATCACAAATCCCGTTCGCCGTCCCCGGACGTCGCCGCTATGAACTCGCGGAGGAGGACTTTGCCGAATTCCCGGATGGATCCTTGGATCGTATCAAGCGTATTCCTTCATCCACAACGACAGCTCGAAACGCCACGGTCAAAGGGGAAGAATCCAGAAGCTCCCAGTTTGAGAATAAGAAAGGGACATACAAACCGTCTCTCTGGCCAATATCATTCAACAACCACGATAGAATTATCGAGCAACTAGAGTACCAACTGGACCCGTCAGCCAAGAGGAAGCCGAAGGTGATATTCACGCTGGACACCAGCCTCTATTCCACTGACAGACTCAAGCAGGACAAATGCGCCGTCCAAGATTGCATATTAACGCACCAATATGACCAGATGGCAAAGGCCGACGTCGTCGTCTTTACGAGCAGCAACTCGGCCGAGCCATCTACGACTACTCGCGCCCGGACTGATCAGATTTGGATAACCTTCATGTTGGAAGCGCCGCCAAATAGCCCGATCTTCTCTCCACGCAATAGACATATTAACTGGACGGCCACTTATCGGACAGACTCCACCATCGTTGCCCCGTACGAACGATTCGTCCAATTTGCGAATATAACGAAACTTCCAGAAAAACCACCGCGAAACTATGCTCTCGGAAAGAAGAAGAAGGCAGCGTGGTTTGTGTCGAACTGCGTCGCAGGAAACGGTCGCTCGCAATACGTAAAGGAACTGCAGAAATACATAGAAGTGGACATATATGGTGGGTGTGGACGGCTGCAGTGTCAGCGTGCTGACGCAGCCAGCTGCTTTCAAATGCTCAACAAGGACTACAAATTCTACATGTCTTTCGAAAATTCCAACTGCAAGGACTACATCACGGAGAAACTGTACTGGAACGCACTCTAGTAAGTATTTCTGTCCTGCCACGACAAAACGGAAGCAAGTGACATTTTAATTTTAGCCGTTTGCTTCCTTCTGTCATTACATAATTGGTTGTATTTGTCACATACTTCCTTTTGTCACTGCAATTCCAGTACTTATGCTACTGCCATAAACCAACTATCACGAAGTAGAAGGCGTCTTGTGTGTGCTACACATATCTGCTTGAAACTATTTAAATATATTATAAGACAATAACCTTTTCTGTTCCAGCAATTTCTTAAAGCTGAGTTTACTAGACCGGTTTGCCTAGAAACACCTGTTTTCGTCCGATTTCAAACAGACATTTGGACTATACATGAATTGCTTTGCGCGCACGTGCGTGCGTGCGTGCTCGCGCGTGTGTGTGTTTGTGTGTGTGTTTCTTTGTTTGTGCGTGCATGCTTGCATGCGTGTGAGCGTGCGTGCGCATGTGTATACACATGTTGATCAAATGTATCTAGGTGTACGTACGCGAGCACACGCGCACATGCACATGCACACACACACACACGCACGCACAAACACACACACACACACACACACACACACACACACACACACACACACACACACACACATACACACACGAGTGAAGATAGCTACATCTCGGGCGCACATTCTGACTGAATTTCAGCACAATGTCGACATGTGCTTAGCTTCTTAATTGTCAGTGGCCCTTGATTTGTTTCCACACAGCTGCCTTCTTGTCAGTGGCCCTTGATTTGCTTCCACACAGCTGCCTTCTTGTCAGTGGCCCTTGATTTGTTTCCACACAGCTGCCTTCTTGTCAATGGCCCCTGATTTGTTTCCACACAGCTGCCTTCTTGTCAGTGGCCCTTGATTTGTTTCCACACAGCTGCCTTCTTGTCAGTGGCCCTTGATTTGTTTCCACACAGCTGCCTTCTTGTCAGTGGCCTATGATTTGTTTCCACACAGCTGCCTTCTTGTCAGTGGCCCTTGATGTGTTTCCACACAGCTGCCTTCTTGTCAGTGGCCCTTGATTTGTTTCCACACAGCTGCCATCTTGTCAGTGGCCTTTGATTTGTTTCCACACAGCTGCCTTCTTGTCAGTGGCCCATGATTTGTTTCCACACAGCTGCCTTCTTGTCAGTGGCCCTTGATGTGTTTCCACACAGCTGCCTTCGCAGCTCTATTCCTAACCATCTCGAAATCATCAGCATCCAATATTTCTGACATCTAGCATGGTTTCACCTAGCAGGGAGCCAGCGAAGTAGTCCAAAAACCAGAATTAACTGGTGGCTTCATCGTTTGGCCTAAGGAGGCAATTCATTCGAAACATCTGATCTGACCGACGACTATTGACGTAAATAAAAAAAATTACGTAATAAAGTTGAGAAAAAAATCTTTCACAAACAGTATTACCGTAACTTACGTAAACCTGCTGATTTGTTTTGCCAACATTCGATACTATCATGAATTATGAACTATCATGATGTGATGCATCGATAGTTCGATTTATCGCTACATCCCTGATGCTCATAGTATAATATTTGCACGTCATTAGCCGGTCGTTTCCAACATGATTCGCATCAAGTACAATGTAGTACTTACTACACACGCACGCACGCACGCACGCACGCACGCACGCACGCACGCACGCACGCACGCACGCACACACACACACACACACACACACACACACACACACACACACATATATATAATTCAATCAATTTCTCACCTGCTGTAGGATATTTCTGCTGCATTGTCATCAAATGACACTTATCATTAATTAAGTGTAATTTAACAATGCAGTGTCAGTACTACATTGTACTTGGTGTCTGACCTGTCTGACCTGTAGAATATAACAACTGCATTGTCGTCAAATTACACTTATCTAAAGAAATCTCGGTCAAGGAATTTGTCATTTATTTATGCAAATTATTTGAAATTGTTGTTGATGAGAAACATAATTATTGTGATATTTGCAGGACAAGGTGAATATCGGTTTACCACAAACAAATCCAAATCCAACATCCGAGCGTAAACAATGATCGTATTACGCCGGCCACAACTTACATTTTATGTGCAGAGTTGCAATAACGTAACAAGTCGAATAAACAACCATCAGTTCATACCACTTCTCCAGCCGTTCGTTGTGAATTAATGGTAAAGTTGTAACAGTGGTGACATGATTAGTGGCACCACTGATGGGTCGTGTGGTACCATTCAGCACTCCCCAACTGTCACGCCACTCTTCACATCAACATGACATGGTGATTGACGCCACTCAACATATCAACATGACATGGTGAATGACGCCACTCATCACATCAACATGACATGGTGAATGACGCTACTCATTACAACAACATGACCTGGTGAATGACGCCACTCATCACATCAACATGACATGGTGAATGACGCCACTCATCACATCAACATGACATGGTGAATGACCCCACTCATCATATCAACATGACATGGTGAATGACGCTATTCATCACATCAACATGACATGGTGTATGACGCCACTCATGCTATCAACATGACATGGTGAATGACGCCACTCGTCCTATCAACATGACATGGTGAATGACGCCACTCATCACATCAACATGACATGGTGAATGACGCCACTCAACATATCAACATGACATGGTGAATGACGCCACGCATCCTATCGACATGACATGGTGAATGACGCCACTCGTCCTATCAACATGACATGGTGAATGACGCCACTCGTCCTATCAACATGACATGGTGATTGACGTAACTCGTCCTATCAACATGACATGGTGAATGACGCCACTAATCCTATCAACATGACATGGTGAATGACGCCACTCATCCTATCAACATGACATGGTGAATGACGCAACTCATCATATCAACATGACATGGTGAATGACGCTATTCATCACATCAACATGACATGGTGTATGACGCCACTCATGCTATCAACATGACATGGTGATTGACGCAACTCATCATATCAACATGACGTGGTGAATGACGCCACTCATCCTATCAACATGACATGGTGAATGACGCCACTCATCCTATCAACATGACATGGTGAATGACGCCACTCATCACATCAACATGACATGGTGAATGACGCCACTCATCCTATCAACATGACATGGTGAATGACGCAACTAGTGGGGAGTTTGGTCTTATTCGTGTGAATGTAACAGTGGCACCACACGGTGGACTACATTATTCCAGGTTCTCTTGTATGCGACAAATGATTTTGTTTGTAAGTCAATGTATTCGATGAGTATTATCAATACATATTCCGTGCTTTCGTTGTTGCAGCAACGACGTCGTGCCGGTGGTGATGGGAGCGGCGCCCGAGGACTACCGCAAGGTGGCGCCACCGCACTCGTACATCCACGTCGACGACTTCGCGTCGCCGCGCGAGCTGGCCGCCTACCTGCACAAGCTCGACGCCAACGACACCCTCTACAACGAGTACTTCCGCTGGAAGGGAACCGGACACTTCATCAACACCAAGTTCTGGTGCCGCGTGTGCGCCATGGCCCACGCCGCCGACCGACACGCCATGTGGTATGAGGACGTGAAGCGATGGTGGAGCGGGGAAGACGTGTGCATCTACCCGCAGTCAGGGCGGCTCTGGGCGAGCTGGAGGGACATGAAACGCCGGGACACCGACCGGGACGGGACGAANTCGAGCCGGCGCCGCCGTGCCTCCAAGTTAAGAACGAGAACGTAAAGACGCCGAGTATCTGGCCACAGATCTACGAGAGAGAAGATCGTATACTGCTACAGCTAGCCTACAAACTGAAGAAACCGCCAAAGAAACAGAAGTTGATCTACACCGAAAGTGAGCCGACGTTTGAGTTCCAGACGTTCGAGAACGACCACTGCGCGGTGGACCAGTGCAGATTTACGGCGGACGACGGCAAGGTGGGAGAGGCTGACATCGTCATTGTCAACACTAGGTTTTCGCCATTTTTCACCCACGCTGTCGCCTCAAATCAGATCAAAATATTGTATGAACTAGAGTCGCCAATGCACATGAGTCGTAATGTAAAAGTAAGTTACAACTGGACTGCCACCTATCGTCTGGATTCCACTATCGTTACGCCTTACGAGAAGTTCGTCCACTTCAACAACTTCACGAAACTGCCAGAGCGGCCACGACGAAACTACGCTCTCGGCAAGACGAAGCAGGTAGCATGGTTCGTGTCGAATTGCATGGACCGAAATGGGCGTTTGGCTTACGGACGAGAACTGAACCGACACGTCTCGGTCGACATCTACGGCGCGTGCGGCCCGTTGCGCTGTCTTCGACAAAACCAAGACTTCTGCTTCTCGCTGCTGAAGAAACGCTACAAGTTCTACCTGGCGTTTGAAAACTCCAACTGTCGCGACTACATCACGGAGAAGTTATACTGGAATGCCTACCTGTAAGTAGCACTGGTTGTACACTTACGTGGGAACTGTCGTTTGCCCATGGCTTACAACAGGACATGTGCTCTGTGGACGTAGTACGCGCTTGCTTGCGTGCATGCATGATTGCGTGCATGATTGAGTGTATGATTACGTGCGTGCGGAGTGGTAATGCCGATTTAACCCGATTTCCAAAACAATGTGAATTGATATGATTCGTAAGTCGTCTAGATGAATAGCCATTATCCTTAACTCCATAATGAAAGCTGGCAATATAAGTAATTTAACTGTTATTCAAGTAAATGAACGTCAACGATTATGTCAATGGAAATTACTATGCTGCTCCGCGTTTGAACTGTCGCAGTGTGCGTGTGCTCCCCAAGGAACGACATCGTCCCGGTGGTGATGGGAGCGGCGCCCGAGGACTACCGCAAGGTGGCGCCACCGCACTCGTACATCCACGTCGACGACTTCGCGTCGCCGCGCGAGCTGGCCGCCTACCTGCACAAGCTCGACGCCAACGACACCCTCTACAACGAGTACTTCCGCTGGAAGGGAACCGGACACTTCATCAACACCAAGTTCTGGTGCCGCGTGTGCGCCATGGCCCACGCCGCCGACCGACACGCCATGTGGTATGAGGACGTGAAGCGATGGTGGAGCGGGGAAGACGTGTGCATCTACCCGCAGTCAGGGCGGCTCTGGGCGAGCTGGAGGGACATGAAACGCCGGGACACCGACCGGGACGGGACGAACATTAGGCACGTGACACTATAATCTTGGCACTGTTTCGTCGTCTGCAGTTTAGTTCCAACTACACCACCAGGTGAAAGGACAGGGAATCATTCTTCCGGTGTCGTGCTTACGACAAATAATATTCAGTAGTTGAAATTAATCAATTAATTAATAACAGAAACACACTATGGCTACAATAATAGGTACTGTATATAATAACAATGAATTATTACAAAGAGTATAAACCACGGGATAATGGATGAATGGATCCACTTTCTGGCTTCAAATATTTAAGTAAACCATTTCCCCCCACGCACACACGTTGGTGCAACTAATTATTACTTATGTGTATGTTTATATATATATATATATATATATATATATATATATATATATATATATTACACGAGCAGTGAGGGGCGGTGATTGCTCAACGGACCACCATCTTATCCGATGCATCTTGAAGATGGACGTGCACGTTACTCGAAGACGACAAACGGCAAAATCGGCAAAATCGAAGCGAAGGCTGAATGTCGCAAGGCTGCATACGACGACCGGTAGAGCTGATCTACGACGACCGGTAGAGCTGATCTACGACGACCGGTAGAGCTGATCTACGACGACCGGTAGAACTGATCTACGCAACTCTATGCAACGAGCTTTTGCGTCGTCTTCGACCACTGCCGGGAATTCGATAAACGACGACAGGGAGTCCTTCTGCTCTGCCGTCTGCACTGCTGCCGCAGAACCTCTCGGCTACCCGCGACGTGTAAATGCAGATTGGTTTGATCGAAGCTTCAGGGCGAACTACGACACGTGGAAGACAGCTGGAGGGACGCGAAAGCCGACCAAGTGCAAGCACTTCCTGATCGAGGTGTCTTTCAGTGAAAAGTATTTCGCTGAAAAGTATTTACGGGCCTCGCCGACCTATATGCAGCCCGGTGCTGGCCCCTTGGTGGAAATACTCTGTTGACCAGGACTTCAAAGATGCGCTGAATGTGAACAGCTATAAACGTAAAGGAGATCGGCAGGATTTCTGCAAATATCGCGGTAACTATCGCGGAATCTCGCTACTGGCTATTGCAAGCACAATCTTTGCAAAAATTCTGCTCCAGCGACTGCTGGTCGTTGCAAATTATGTCTTTCCAGAAGCACAGTGCAGATTTCATTCATCGCGCAGCACGACCGACGTGATCTTCACCTTACGACAGCGGCAAGAGAAGGCGGCAGAACAAGCCGCTTTACATCGCATTCGTTGATTTTTCAAAAGCGTTCGACTTGATCAGTCGCCCTTGTCTCTGGCGATTTCTCTCGAAATTTGGCTATCCTGACAAGTTAATAATTTTTTATTGATGCTGCGGGCGTTTCACAACGACATGCAAGCACAGGTGATGATTGACGGTGAGATGACGGATGCATTTCCTGTCGCACTCGGAGTTAAACAAGGCTGTGTGCTAGCGCCGACACAGGTTACTCTCTTCTTGGCTGCAGTGCCCGAAGTTTGGGATCGTGACACCACCAAAGGCTTTTACATAAAAACACGCCCCGAAGGAAGGCTTTTCAAAGTGAAGAAGAAAGTACGACAACTATGATCGGGACTTTCTATGCGCTGACGATACAGGTTTTGGGTCACATTCTGAGGTTGATCTGCAAACGATACTTGCCAGGTTCGCCGTCTCTTCTGCATCTTTTGGACTCTCTATCAGTGTCTTGCATCAATCCCCTCACGGGACCCCACGCACAGCACCAACGATCTTGCTCACTACCATCTTTAAATACCTTGGGAGCACCATTACAAACGACTGCAGCCTCGACAAAGAACTGTCGGTTTGAATTCAGTCGGCCTCTGTCTCGTTCGGACGACTACGCGAACGATTATGGAACAAACACGATATCAAACTTGTAACAAAATGCAAGGTCTACCGTAGTATCATCCTGTCGTGTCTTCTGTACAGTTCGGAGACATACACGTTGTATAGACGCCATATTCAGCGATTGTTACAGATACACCTACACCACTTGCGAGCCATCCTCGGAATCAGACCGACTGACCAACAATGAAGTACTGCAACGTGCTGATGCCGAGCATCGAGGCAATGCATCTAAGCCGGAAACTTACTTGGACAGACCGTGTTGTACGGGTGAATGTCGACCGACTGCCTAAAGCATTTCTGTGTGGCGAGTTATGGCAGGCAAAGCGAAATATTGGAAGACCAAACTTACGCTACACGGATTGCACAAAACGACATCTCCACAAATCGCAAATCGAACAGATCAGCAACCAGAGTTCGCATAGCAATACTGCGGAAGGAGAGAGAGAGAGAGAGAGAGAGAGAGAGAGACAGACAGACAGACAGAGAGAGAGAGAGAGAGAGAGAGAGAGGCAGGCAGGCAGGCAGACAGACAGACAGACAGACAGACAGACGGAAAGATATATAGAGGGAGGGAGATTGAGGGAGGGAGAGAGAGCTACAGCGAATCTGCTAAGTGACTTATTGTTCGTCCCACAAACCGACTGTAATTTAAGGAAAAGAATAACCTCCATTATCCTGTGGTTACGATTATCCTGTCGTTACGATTATCCTGTCGTTACGATTATCCTGTGGTTACGCAGAAGTATTTTATGTAAAAAACATCACCTAATGTTCTGACAAAATCACCAACGACAAAACAAAACTCCTATTTTCTGAATCTTGATGTGATGCATTTTTTTAGAAATATAATTAAATATTGTTTACGATGTTCCCACTGGCCTGCACGATATATGTGGCGCCATCTGGCGAACACAATTTAGCAGGCGTTATTACAAAATCTTACTATTTCATGTCATAAGGTTAATATGCATGCATAATGGACCAGTTCCAGATATTGTAAAACAGTCTGTTAACAGGGACTGCCACAGGGTTGGACGCGAGAGCAGCAGACTAACTAGGATTGATGGAACTATTCAAATGTGAAAACCAACGTAGCTGACAAAATATACTGGCTTCCACAGCGTCGGTTACGCATTACAATACAGTAAAATAATCATCAAATAAAACATGATATAAAACAACGCCACAAAATAAATATACGCTTACGGTGTATTTTTATGCATAACGACTACATTCGTTGTATAAAATTAATATATTTCCAATGGTAAAATGCATTAATACCGTTTAACTACGTTCCTGGTGTAACTGATATGAATAGACGTCAAGTCTAGTACTACATTCTTGGTGGTTGTAGGCTACAATGAGTATAGCTGTAAAATAATACTGTATATAACAACATACAATTATAATGACAAATGTAACAGTTACGTCTAACAGAAAAAAGAAAATGTATGTAACAAGGCGCAACACGCTGCCGTAAATTCCATCTAGTGCCACGAGCAATACGATGCGAAATACAATATTCTCTCGACTGGTATCATAGTCACCCTATTTCACCCTACGGAACACACTCAAGCAGCAATAAACGTCCACTAGTGTAAACGTGCAGGATAAACACAAACTGTCCGAAATGAATGCATGTAAATACGTACGTTATACGATCCACAAAATACAAACTGTCCGAAATGAATGCATGTAAATACGTACGTTATACGATCCACAAAATACAACGTATGGTCATAAATTGCTCTATATGTGAATGTCATACACTGCTCTATATGTGAATGTCATACACTGCTCTATATGTGAATGTCATACACTGCTCTATATGTGAATGTCATACACTGCTAACCAGAAGAGGAAGCAACGAAGCAATCAGTTAATCGTGAATACTATTATTAAAACCATAAACATTATTGTGCACAGAAATGTTGGAAATACTTTTAAATTTTGCCCCGAAATGTAGTTATATACTTCAGTATTAAATGCTGCGATGATTGTTTTTGATCATCTAATGGTGCATGATATATAATCACAGTCTGGAGTGGGTTTACGGTGTGTCAGATAGCCCGTCATCATCCAGGGGGCACAACACCCAGGTTAAACCAACGCTTCTGAAACAGGACGACATCCCGCGTTAAACACGCTGTGGTTTTGCTTCTTGAAGTGCAATTTATGGACACACTGCGAGGTGACTGGGCATTGGACACAATCTCTCATCTCTGCTATATTGGTTGAAGCAAAATGTTAATGCCTCATTCCGTAGCCATCGGACGTCATCATAAATGCAAACCTTTCGTAATTATCAGGTGATATTTAACACATCACATGAGTTCGTAATTCAGTAGTTACTGTAACTCATTCTAAAAAATACTTTCTGCACAAATACTGTATCCACATATCACAGAATTGCATTGGTTAGATATTGTTTCCACCCACTGTTGACCTCGGAATAACTAGGTTGTGATCAGTAAGAAATAACTACCCGTTTAAAATGTCTTTCTCCCGATCTACTCCCTATTCATTCTGTGTAGTGGGCACTGGTTCAAGCGTCTAAATCCTGTGACTCTTGTCATCGTTTGATTTCTTTAACACTGTCGACACTGCAATGTTGGTCTCTTTCTGTGCTGAAGCATGTCGCAGTATATTTGGTCATCAATAGAACATTGAGTGACAGCGTCTTCAATCGAGTGCAACCACCCAATCGTTGGGTGTGCGACCATACTGCAAACAAACACTAGAATGTCACACTGTCTATACAAATACTAAGTTACCAATCAGAACATGTCTATGCCAGAAATTAGGTCCAGATGTCACTTTCTGGATTAGCAGAATGATATTATGTAGACATCACTTATATCTCGATCTGAAACGTTCATTCATCATAGGTAACATTTGGCTACGTAGTAACAAACAACACAACGAATGACATTGGTTGTACCACATACATATACAGGCTCAATTCGTAATGACAAACATTGATATACATACGCACGCATGCACGCAAGTACGCACACGCACACACAACGCTATCTAGTTGAAACACCTGTGTAATGGTCCTCTATGTATGAAATATTTGCACCTGCATATCTGTTAATTCTTTGAAGAACGCCATGGTGACAGGGGCGCCTTCCTTCATGGTGGGGATCTGCAGCCTCTCGCCCTGGTAGACGATCTCTTTGACTGGGCACACCACACATGCAGTGCCAGACCCAAACATCTCTTTTACCTAAAACAGAATGACATGAGCTGTTAATGTAAACACAAAAACTACAAAAATGTTTTATCAGAACAACCCAAATATGAGCCGTCAACAGAAGTGTATTACAATAACAGTCAGCAGAAACGTTTTTACAAGAACCGTCACAGGGCGAGGCTTCAACAGAAGTGGTTTGCAAGAAACTGTGAAACGTTTTCTGCCAATAAACGTGCATAGCATACACCATTTTATAAAGGAACAGCAGAATGTATTCTGCCGCTTAACTTGTTTGAAATGTTGCAGTACGTCAATGTTACGTAGCAAGTAATACATACCAAAACTGTATATATAACGTGGTCTAACATACCCGTCCTTCTTTCAGTCCTAGGATGACCTCTCCCATGCCAAAAGGTCTCTCTGTCACCTTAATCTCACCCTGAAACCAACAAACATATTTTAATTGTTAGTGTTTCGCTAATTATTAGTACCAAACCAATTCGTGCTAAATTAATAAATTATGATTCCACCAAATATTTCACGTACTTTCTACTACACTTCCAACTACAGGTACTATAGTTTGTCATTAATTTGTTACAGCTATTACTGTTAGTGTTATTTGCCATTTGTCATTCATAATAATTTCAGAAATAGTGTCCTGTGGTTTGACCAAAACATATTTCTGTAACCTATTTGGTTGACCTTCACAAGTTCGTGATATGATATTAAATTAATACTACATCTTGTCAACACGAGGAATTGGATGTCGCTACGTTAATATTGTACGTGATACAAATGGCGAATCAACACTAACCTTTTTCTTTGCCAACTCGATGAGACTTCCGCGTGTGACGCCAGGCAAAATAATGCCAGAGAGTGGATGAGTCAGCAGTTCTTTCTCTGCAAAACCGCAAGTCTGTGCACTTATCTAATATTTAAAAGACTTGAGCACATAACATATATGTAGAGAGCACAAGGTAACATAAAGAGACAGCCGATATAGTTTGATGTAGAGAGCACAAGGTGACATGAAGAGACATCCGATATAGTTTGATGTAGAGAGCACAAGGTGACATGAAGAGACAGCCGATATAGTTTGATGTAGAGAGCACAAGGTGACATGAAGAGACAGCCGATATAGT